>CM041733.1:23170692-23438192 GCA_023373845.1 Nibea coibor
AATTCTGACTTTTTTCACTGAAAATTCTGACTTTTTTCACTGAAAATTCTGACTTTTTCCACCGAAAATTCTGACTTTTTTCTCTGAAAATTCTGACTTTTTTCACTGAAAATTCTGACCTTTTTCACTGAAAATTCTGACTTTTTTCTCTGAAAATTCTCACGTTTTTCACTGAAAATTCTCACTTTTTTCCCTCGAAATTCTCACTTTTTTCACTGGAAATTCTCACTTTTTTCACTGAAAATTCTCACTTTTTTCTCTGAAAATTCTCACTTTTTTCACTGAAAATTCTGGCTTTTTTCCCTCAAAATTCTCACTTTTTTCACTGAAAATTCTCACTTTTTTCACTGAAAATTCTCACTTTTTCACTGAAAATTCTCACTTTTTTCCCTCAAAATTCTGACTTTTTTCTCTGAAAATTCTGACTTTTTTCCCTCGAAATTCTCGACTTTTTCACTGAAAATTGTGACTGTTTTCACTGAAAATTCGGACTTTTTTCCACTGAAAATTCTCACTTTTTTCCGCTGAAAATTCGATTTTTTTCTCAAAATTCTGACCTTTTTTTTTTTTACTGAAAATTCAGACTTTTTTTCTGAAAATTCTCACTTTTTCTCTCAAAATTTGACTTTTTTTTCTCAAAATTCTGACTTTTTTCACTGAAAATTCAGACCTTTTTCACTGAAAATTCTGACTTTTTTCACTGAAAATTCTGGCTTTTTTCCCTCAAAGTTCTCACTTTCTTCCCTCAAAATACTCACTTTTTTCCCTCAAAATTCTCACTTTTTTCACTGAAAATTCTGACTTTTTTCCCTCGAAATTCTGACTTTTTTCTCTGAAAATTCTGACTTTTTTCTCTGAAAATTCTCACTTTTTTCCCTCAAAATTCTCACTTTTTTCACTGAAAATTCTCACTTTTTTCCCTCAAAATTCTGACTTTTTTCCCTCAAAATTCTGACTTTTTTCTCTGAAAATTCTGACTTTTTTCACTGAAAATTCTCACTTTTTTCACTGAAAATTCTCACTTTTTTCACTGAAAATTCTCACGTTTTTCACTGAAAATTCTCACTTTTTTCCCTCGAAATTCTCACTTTTTTCACTGGAAATTCTCACTTTTTCCCCTCAAAATTCTGACTTTTTCCCCTCAAAATTCTGACTTTTTTCACTGAAAATTCTGACTTTTTTCACTGAAAATGTCTGAGTTTTTTCCCTCGAAATTCTGAGTTTTTCACTGAACATTCTGACTTTTTTCACTGAAAATTCTGACTTCTTTCCCTCGGAATCGAAATTCTGACTTTTTTCACTGAACATTCTGACTTTTTTCACTGAAATTTCTGACTTTTTTCCACAGAAAATTCTAACTTCTTTCCCTCGAAATCGAAATTCTGACTTTTTTCACTGAAAATTGTGACTGTTTTCACTGAAAATTCGGACTTTTTTCCACTGAAAATTCTCACTTTTTTCCCTCAAAATTCTGACTTTTTTCCCTCAAAATTCTGACTTTTTTCTCTGAAAATTCTGACTTTTTTCTCTGAAAATTCTCACTTTTTTCCCTCGAAATTCTCATTTTCCCTCAAAATTCTCACTTTTTTCACTGAAAATTCTGACTTTTTTCCCTCAAAATTCTCACTTTTTCCCCTCGAAATTCTCACTTTTTTCACTGAAAATTCTGACTTTTTTCACTGAAAATTCTCACTTTTTTCCCTCGAAATTCTCACTTTTTTCACTGAAAATTCTCACTTTTTTCACTGAAAATTCTCACTTTTTTCACTGAAAATTCTGACTTTTTTCCCTCAAAATTCTGACTTTTTTCTCTGAAAATTCTGACTTTTTTCTCTGAAAATTCTCACTTTTTTCCCTCAAAATTCTCACTTTTTCCCCTCGAAATTCTCACTTTTTTCACTGAAAATTCTGACTTTTTTCACTGAAAATTCTCACTTTTTTCCCTCGAAATTCTCACTTTTTTCACTGAAAATTCTCACTTTTTTCACTGAAAATTCTCACTTTTTTCACTGAAAATTCTGACTTTTTTCCCTCAAAATTCTGACTTTTTTCTCTGAAAATTCTGACTTTTTTCTCTGAAAATTCTCACTTTTTTCCCTCGAAATTCTCACTTTTTTCCCTCAAAATTCTCACTTTTTTCTCTGAAAATTCTGACTTTTTTCCCTCAAAATTCTCACTTTTTCCCCTCGAAATTCTCACTTTTTTCACTGAAAATTCTGACTTTTTTCCCTCGAAATTCTCACTTTTTTCTCTGAAAATTCTGACTTTTATCCCTCAAAATTCTCACATTTTTCTACTGAAAATTCTGACCTTTTCCCCTCGAAATTCAGACCTTTTTCCCCACTGAAAATTCTTACCTTTTCCCCTCAAAATTCAGACTTTTTTCACTGAAAATTCTGACTTTTTTCACTGAAAATTCAGACTTTTTTCACTGAAAATTCAGACTTTTTCCACCGAAAATTCTCACTTTTTTCACTCGAAATTCTGACTTTTTTCTCTGAAAATTCTGACTTTTTTCACTGAAAATTCTGACTTTTTTCCCTCGAAATTCTCACTTTTTTCACTGAAAATTCTGACTTTTTTCACTGAAAATTCTGACTTTTTCCACCGAAAATTCTGACTTTTTTCCCTCGAAATTCTGACTTTTTTCTCTGAAAATTCTGACTTTTTTCTCTGAAAATTCTGACTTTTTCCCCTCGAAATTCAGATTTTTTTCCCTCGAAATTCAGACCTTTTTCCCCACTGAAAATTCTGACCTTTTCCCCTCAAAATTCTGACTTTTTTCACTGAAAATTGACTTTTTTCACTGAAAATTCTGACTTTTTTCACTGAAAATTCTGACTTCTTTCCCTCGGAATCGAAATTCTGACTTTTTTCACTGAACATTCTGACTTTTTTCACTGAAATTTCTGACTTTTTTCACAGAAAATTCTAACTTCTTTCCCTCGAAATCGAAATTCTGACTTTTTTCACTGAAAATTGTGACTGTTTTCACTGAAAATTCGGACTTTTTTCCACTGAAAATTCTCACTTTTTTCCGCTGAAAATTCGATTTTTTTCTCAAAATTCTGACCTTTTTTTTTTTTACTGAAAATTCAGACTTTTTTTCTGAAAATTCAGACCTTTTTCACTGAAAATTCTGACTTTTTTCACTGAAAATTCTGGCTTTTTTCCCTCAAAGTTCTCACTTTCTTCCCTCAAAATACTCACTTTTTTCCCTCAAAATTCTCACTTTTTTCACTGAAAATTCTGACTTTTTTCCCTCGAAATTCTGACTTTTTTCTCTGAAAATTCTGACTTTTTTCTCTGAAAATTCTCACTTTTTTCCCTCAAAATTCTCACTTTTTTCACTGAAAATTCTCACTTTTTTCCCTCAAAATTCTGACTTTTTTCCCTCAAAATTCTGACTTTTTTCTCTGAAAATTCTGACTTTTTTCACTGAAAATTCTCACTTTTTTCACTGAAAATTCTCACTTTTTTCACTGAAAATTCTCACGTTTTTCACTGAAAATTCTCACTTTTTTCCCTCGAAATTCTCACTTTTTTCACTGGAAATTCTCACTTTTTCCCCTCAAAATTCTGACTTTTTCCCCTCAAAATTCTGACTTTTTTCACTGAAAATTCTGACTTTTTTCACTGAAAATTCTGAGTTTTTTCCCTCGAAATTCTGAGTTTTTCACTGAACATTCTGACTTTTTTCACTGAAAATTCTGACTTCTTTCCCTCGGAATCGAAATTCTGACTTTTTTCACTGAACATTCTGACTTTTTTCACTGAAATTTCTGACTTTTTTCCACAGAAAATTCTAACTTCTTTCCCTCGAAATCGAAATTCTGACTTTTTTCACTGAAAATTGTGACTGTTTTCACTGAAAATTCGGACTTTTTTCCACTGAAAATTCTCACTTTTTTCCCTCAAAATTCTGACTTTTTTCCCTCAAAATTCTGACTTTTTTCTCTGAAAATTCTGACTTTTTTCTCTGAAAATTCTCACTTTTTTCCCTCGAAATTCTCATTTTCCCTCAAAATTCTCACTTTTTTCACTGAAAATTCTGACTTTTTTCCCTCAAAATTCTCACTTTTTCCCCTCGAAATTCTCACTTTTTTCACTGAAAATTCTGACTTTTTTCACTGAAAATTCTCACTTTTTTCCCTCGAAATTCTCACTTTTTTCACTGAAAATTCTGACTTTTTTCACTGAAAATTCTGACTTTTTTCTCTGAAAATTCTGACTTTTTTCTCTGAAAATTCTCACTTTTTTCCCTCGAAATTCTCACTTTTTCCCCTCGAAATTCTCACTTTTTTCACTGAAAATTCTGACTTTTTTCCCTCGAAATTCTCACTTTTTTCACTGAAAATTCTCACTTTTTTCACTGAAAATTCTCACTTTTTTCACTGAAAATTCTGACTTTTTTCCCTCAAAATTCTGACTTTTTTCTCTGAAAATTCTGACTTTTTTCTCTGAAAATTCTCACTTTTTTCCCTCGAAATTCTCACTTTTTTCCCTCAAAATTCTCACTTTTTTCTCTGAAAATTCTGACTTTTTTCCCTCAAAATTCTCACTTTTTCCCCTCGAAATTCTCACTTTTTTCACTGAAAATTCTGACTTTTTTCCCTCGAAATTCTCACTTTTTTCTCTGAAAATTCTGACTTTTATCCCTCAAAATTCTCACTTTTTTCTACTGAAAATTCTGACCTTTTCCCCTCGAAATTCAGACCTTTTTCCCCACTGAAAATTCTGACCTTTTCCCCTCAAAATTCAGACTTTTTTCACTGAAAATTCAGACTTTTTTCACTGAAAATTCAGACTTTTTTCACTGAAAATTCAGACTTTTTCCACCGAAAATTCTCACTTTTTTCACTGAAAATTCTGACTTTTTTCACTGAAAATTCTGACTTTTTTCCCTCGAAATTCTCACTTTTTTCACTGAAAATTCTGACTTTTTTCCCTCGAAATTCTCACTTTTTTCTACTGAAAATTCTGACCTTTTCCCCTCGAAATTCAGACCTTTTTCCCCACTGAAAATTCTGACCTTTTCCCCTCAAAATTCTGACTTTTTTCACTGAAAATTCAGACTTTTTTCACTGAAAATTCAGACTTTTTTCACTGAAAATTCTGACTTTTTTCCCTCGAAATTCTCACTTTTTTCACTGAAAATTCTCACTTTTTTCACTGAAAATTCTGACTTTTTTCACTGAAAATTCTGACTTTTTTCTCTCAAAATTCTCACTTTTTTCACTGAAAATTCTGGCTTTTTCCCCTCGAAATTCTGACTTTTTTCCCCACTGAAAATTCGGACCTTTTCCCCTCGAAATTCTGACTTTTTTTCTCCTCAATTTCTTTGAAAAATTCAAACTTTTCCCTGGCAAACACTTTGTGAACATGCCATGATTCGGCTATTAAATACTTTACCAACTGTCCTGAGTAATAATTTCTATGGTGATGATGACAATGATGAAGACACAGGAGACAAATGTTGGTTGAGTTTATTGTCCTCTTCTCGTGCAGAAAGCAGAAGTCAAAAAAGTAAAAATTTTGAGAAAAGTGTGAATTTTGAGGGGAAAAAGCCAAAAATCTGAGAGAAAAAAACAGAATTGACGTTGGGAGACCAAATTTTTCGGGGAAAAAAGTCAGAATTTTGAGGGGAAAAAATCTGAAAATTCGGACTTTTTCTCTTGAAATTCTGACTTTTTTCTCAAAATTTTAAGGGGGAAAAGTCAGAATTTCAAGGGGGAAAAGTCTGAATTTTGAGGGGGAAAAGTCCAAATTTTCAGGGAAAACTGTCAGAATTTTCAGTGAAAAAAATCTGAATTTTCAGAGAAGAAAAGTCAGAATTTTGAGGGGAAAAACTTAGATTCAGATTCTTTCCCCTCGAAATTCTGACTTTTTTTCTCTGAAAATTCTGAGAAAAAAAAAATGAATTTCAAGGGGAAAAAAATCTGAATTTTTAAAGAAAAAAGTCAGAATTTTAAGCGAAAAAAGTCAGAATTTTAAGGGGAAAAAGTCAGAATTTCGAGGGGAAAGAATCTGAATTTTCAAAGGAAAAAAAGTCAGAATTTTGAGTGGAAAAAGTCAAAATTTTGAGGGAAAAAAGTCAAAATTTTCAGTGAAAAAAGTCTGAATTTCGAGGGGAAAAAAATCAGAATTTTCAGGGAAAAAAAATCAGAATTTTCAGGGAAAAAGTCGGAATTTTGAGGGGAAAAAGTCCAAATTTTGAGGGAAAAAAGTCAGAATTTTGAGGGGAAACGGTCAGAATTTTGAGGGGGAAAAAAGTCAAAATTTTGAGGAAAAAAAGGTCAAAATTTTCAGTGAAAAAAAGTCGGAATTTTGAGGGGGAAAAGTCCAAATTTTCAGGGAAAACGGTCAGAATTTTGAGGGGAAAAAAGTCGGAATTTTAAGGGAAAACAGTTGGATTTTTGAGTGAAAAAAAGTTAGAATTTCCAGGGAAAACAGTCAGAATTTTGAGGGGAAAGTCAGAATTTTCAGTGAAAAAAGTCAAAATTTCGAGGGGAAAAAGTCAGAATTTTCAGTGAAAAAAAAGTCAGAATTTTGAGTGAAAAAAGTCAGAATTTTGAGGGGAGAAAGTTCAAATTTTCAGGGAAAACGGTCAGAATTTTGAGGGGAAAAAAGTCAGAATTTTCAGTGAAAAAAAGTCAGAATTTCGAGGGGGAAAAGTCTGAATTTCGAGGGGAAAAAAGTCAGAATTTTGAGGGGGAAAAGTCCAAATTTTGAGGGAAAAAAGTACAAATTTTCAGGGAAAACGATTTTTGAGTGAAAAAAAAGTTAGAATTTCCAGGGAAAACAGTCAGAATTTTGAGGGGAAAGTCAGAATTTTCAGTGAAAAAAGTCAAAATTTTGAGGAAAAAAAAGTCAAAATTTTCAGTGAAAAAAAGTCAGAATTTTGAGAGGGAAAACGGTCAGAATTTTGAGGGGAAAAAAATCAGAATTTTGAGGGAAAAAAGTACAAATTTTCAGGGAAAACAGTTGGATTTTTGAGTGAAAAAAAGTTTGAATATCCAGGGAAAACAGTCAGAATTTTGAGGGGAAAAAGTCAGAATTTTCAGTGAAAAAAGTCAAAATTTCGAGGGGAAAAAGTCAAAATTTCGAGGGAAAAAAAGTCGGAATTTTGAGGGGGAAAAGTCCAAATTTTGAGGGAAAAAAGTCCAAAATTTCAGTGAAAAAAAATCAGAATTTTGAGGGAAAAAAGTCAGAATTTTCAGTGAAAAAAAGTCTGAATTTCGAGGGGGAAAAGTCCAAATTTTCAGAGAAAACGGTCAGAATTTTCAGGGAAAAAAAATCAGAATTTTCAGGGAAAAAAAATCAGAATTTTCAGGGAAAAAGTCGGAATTTTGAGGGGGAAAAGTCCAAATTTTCAGGGAAAACGGTCAGAATTTTGAGGGAAAAAAGTACAAATTTTCAGGGAAAACAGTCGGATTTTTGAGTGAAAAAAAGTTAGAATTTCCAGGGAAAACAGTCAGAATTTTGAGGGGAAAGTCAGAATTTTCAGTGAAAAAAGTCAGAATTTTGAGGGGGAAAAGTCCAAATTTTGAGGGAAAAAAGTACAAATTTTCAGGGAAAACAGTCGGATTTTTGAGTGAAAAAAAGTTAGAATTTCCAGGGAAAACAGTCAGAATTTTGAGGGGAAAGTCAGAATTTTCAGTGAAAAAAGTCAAAATTTTGAGGAAAAAAAAGTCAAAATTTTCAGTGAAAAAAAGTCAGAATTTTGAGGGGGAAAAGTCCAAATTTTCAGGGAAAACGGTCAGAATTTTGAGGGGAAAAAAATCAGAATTTTGAGGGAAAAAAGTACAAATTTTCAGGGAAAACAGTTGGATTTTTGAGTGAAAAAAAGTTAGAATATCCAGGGAAAACAGTCAGAATTTTGAGGGGAAAAAGTCAGAATTTTCAGTGAAAAAAGTCAAAATTTCGAGGGGAAAAAGTCAAAATTTCGAGGGGAAAAAAGTCGGAATTTTGAGGGGGAAAAGTCCAAATTTTGAGGGAAAAAAGTCCAAAATTTCAGTGAAAAAAAATCAGAATTTTGAGGGAAAAAAGTCAGAATTTTCAGTGAAAAAAAGTCTGAATTTCGAGGGGGAAAAGTCCAAATTTTCAGAGAAAACGGTCAGAATTTTGAGGGGGAAAAAATCAGAATTTTCAGGGAAAAAAAATCAGAATTTTCAGGGAAAAAGTCGGAATTTTGAGGGGGAAAAGTCCAAATTTTCAGGGAAAACGGTCAGAATTTTGAGGGGAAAAAAGTCGGAATTTTGAGGGAAAAAAGTACAAATTTTCAGGGAAAACAGTCGGATTTTTGAGTGAAAAAAAGTTAGAATTTCCAGGGAAAACAGTCAGAATTTTGAGGGGAAAAAGTCAGAATTTTCAGTGAAAAAAGTCAAAATTTTGAGGAAAAAAAAAGTCAAAATTTTCAGTGAAAAAAAGTCGGAATTTTGAGGGGGAAAAGTCCAAATTTTCAGGGAAAACGGTCAGAATTTTGAGGGGAAAAAAATCAGAATTTTGAGGGGAAAAAAATCAGAATTTTGAGGGAAAAAAGTACAAATTTTCAGGGAAAACAGTTGGATTTTTGAGTGAAAAAAAGTTAGAATTTCCAGGGAAAACAGTCAGAATTTTGAGGGGAAAAAGTCAGAATTTTCAGTGAAAAAAGTCAAAATTTCGAGGGGAAAAAGTCAAAATTTCGAGGGAAAAAAAGTCGGAATTTTGAGGGGGAAAAGTCCAAATTTTGAGGGAAAAAAGTCCAAATTTTCAGTGAAAAAAAATCAGAATTTTGAGGGAAAAAAGTCAGAATTTTGAGGGGAGAAAGTTCAAATTTTCAGGGAAAACCGGTCAGAATTTTGAGGGGAAAAAAAATCAGAATTTCGAGGGGAAAAAAGTCAGAATTTTCAGTGAAAAAAAGTCAGAATTTCAAGGGGGAAAAGTCTGAATTTCAAGGGGAAAAAAGTCAGAATTTTGAGGGGGAAAAGTCCAAATTTTGAGGGAAAAAAGTCCAAATTTTCAGGGAAAACGGTCAGAATTTTGAGGGGAAAAAAATCAGAATTTTGAGGGAAAAAAGTACAAATTTTCAGGGAAAACAGTTGGATTTTTGAGTGAAAAAAAAGTTAGAATTTCCAGGGAAAACAGTCAGAATTTTGAGGGGAAAAAGTCAGAATTTTCAGTGAAAAAAGTCAAAATTTCGAGGGGAAAAAGTCAAAATTTCGAGGGAAAAAAAGTCGGAATTTTGAGGGGGAAAAGTCCAAATTTTGAGGTTAAAAAGTCCAAATTTTCAGTGAAAAAAAATCAGAATTTTGAGGGAAAAAAGTCAGAATTTTCAGTGAAAAAAGTCAGAATTTTGAGGGGAGAAAGTTCAAATTTTCAGGGAAAAAAGTCAGAATTTCGAGGGGAAAAAAGTCAGAATTTTCAGTGAAAAAAAGTTGGAATTTCGAGGGGAAAAAGTCAAAATTTTGAGGGAAAAAAGTCAGAATTTTCAGTGAAAAAAGTCAGAATTTTGAGGGGAGAAAGTTCAAATTTTCAGTGAAAAAAAGTCGGAATTTTGAGGGGGAAAAGTCCAAATTTTCAGGGAAAACGGTCAGAATTTTGAGGGGAAAAAAATCAGAATTTTGAGGGGAAAAAAATCAGAATTTTGAGGGAAAAAAGTACAAATTTTCAGGGAAAACAGTTGGATTTTTGAGTGAAAAAAAGTTAGAATTTCCAGGGAAAACAGTCAGAATTTTGAGGGGAAAAAGTCAGAATTTTCAGTGAAAAAAGTCAAAATTTCGAGGGGAAAAAGTCAAAATTTCGAGGGAAAAAAAGTCGGAATTTTGAGGGGGAAAAGTCCAAATTTTGAGGGAAAAAAGTCCAAATTTTCAGTGAAAAAAAATCAGAATTTTGAGGGAAAAAAGTCAGAATTTTCAGTGAAAAAAGTCAGAATTTTGAGGGGAGAAAGTTCAAATTTTCAGGGAAAAAAGTCAGAATTTCGAGGGGAAAAAAGTCAGAATTTTCAGTGAAAAAAAGTTGGAATTTCGAGGGGAAAAAGTCAAAATTTTGAGGGAAAAAAGTCAGAATTTTCAGTGAAAAAAGTCAGAATTTTGAGGGGAGAAAGTTCAAATTTTCAGTGAAAAAAGTCAGAATTTTGAGGGGAGAAAGTTCAAATTTTCAGGGAAAACGGTCAGAATTTTGAGGGGGAAAAAAAGTCAGAATTTTCAGTGAAAAAAGTCAGAATTTTGAGGGGAAAAAGTCCAAATTTTCAGGGAAAACAGTCGGAATTTTGAGTGAAAAAAAGTCAGAATTTTCAGTGAAACAAAGTCAGAATTTTGGGGGAAAAAAGTCAAAATTTTCTGGGAAAACAGTCAGAATTTTGAGGGGGGAAAAGGTCCACATTTTCAGGGAAAACAGTTGGAATTTTTAGGGGAAAAAGTCAAAATTTTGAGTGAAAAAAAGTCAGAAGTCAGAAATTTGAGTCAAGTCAGTCAAACCAAAACTGCAGACCAGTTAGCGGCGTGCTGTCCGCTGCGTTAACCATGCCATTGTGATGAAGCCACTTTTATCGACTACACACTGAAAGTTACTGATGAGTTTATTTGGGAGCACGAGACAGTTCCAGAGTTTGTTTTGGGGAGCTTTGATGAAAATGTGAAATGGATGTTACAAAATGTACTTCCTGTTACAGGCAGCCATCTTTGTCTCTGTGTGCTTTGGACAGCTGTTGAGTTGACTTCCTCCAGCTGAGCTTCATTTCCTCAAGTTTATGAAATTTGATGAACCAATCCATGAATTTCCCAGTTTTGAATAATTACTGAACAGAAACTGACTTTTCACAACATTTCGTACGTCCACGTGAGAAAACGTCCCTGCAGCTCTGAGCAGCACGCTCACATTTGGCTGATTGGAACACTTCCCTCGAGGTTAAAGGTTAACCACCCCGCCAGATTTTAACCTGCAGCACTTTCTTTGGAAACACCTTGAGGTGTGTCTCCTGTTATCTGAGGTATGAATGTCACAACGCTTCGATTTTTATGTACACACAGATAATGTTTGACTGTTGCTAACACAGTGTGACATAAAGGTGACTGAAGGTGACGACCTCTGTTTTCACTCGCATCATTAAATTAAGTTAAACATTAAAGAAAATCCATAAAGTCTGACTCATATACGAAGCGCTTTACGATACTCGGGAGCAGTCACTGTTGTGTCTGTGCTCAGCTGGATGGAAATAAACCGCAAACTGCCAAAACAAACAAGGTTAATGTGTCGCTGGCGCACGCAGAGTTAAATCAGTGTGTGTTGGCAGAGCGCCTGTAAGTGTGTCGAGTGTTTCTCGGCAACACTCAACATTTTTGTCCAGGAGAAGGTTTTTACAGCCGCACGTCGGATTTCTAAAACCCGTAGGTGAAAGCAGAGCAGAGGACGGCTCTGACATGAACGTACCATCAGGATGCACAGAGGAGCTGACCTGTGACCTGATCAGACGGGTTCAAGAGCCTTCAACTGAAGCCAAGTTTGTTCTTTAAAGGCAGCGACGTCCGGCTTCAGGGGGGCTGGAAGGGCTCCACAAACATTAACAGAACATTCGAAGGAGGCTATTCTTATTTCAAAAACAAGGTGGCGACAAAACACTGTTTATTGAGTTCCTGTTTAAGGCGGGGGCCTTAAACAGGAAACACTCAATCACACACACACATTCGTGCGAAAAGATTCTGTAAACATTAATGTTTCTCCAACGTCACATGATCAAGCGTCCTCCTCCTACTCGCTCTTCCTTTTCGTGGCGTCCATGCTGCTCCTGGAGGAGGACAGGACCTGGACCAGGAGGACGCAGCTGAGACAGGCTGACAGGATGCGCGACAGAGTAGAAAACAAGCTTTCTGTCTCCTACAAAATAAAAATTCAGGGCAATGTTGGTTAGCAAAGACAGACAGCGGCAGGTTGGAGTGAAGTCTCTTTGTGTTTGTTACCTGTAGAGACGTGAAGAGAACGCCCAGAGAGCCAGCACACGACAGTAACACAGACAGGGTGGACAGTTGGCCCGTGTGCCCGTTGAGGTAGTTAGCTCGAGCCTGGAAAGCCTGCAAACAAACCCAGCAGATAAATTCCCTCTGCTCTGATTTCAGCTCAGAGGTGCACAGGTAAGACGAGCCACTGGATTGATCTGATTTGACACCTTGCTTGCAATTAAAGCAGCCGGACTGGAGGTCTGCATCCGGGAGGCGACTGCTGCAGGTAACCAGGAACCCAGCAGGAACATGATGGCACCGTACGCCACGAGGAAGAGCGTCCCTACGACACGAGAGCAGACGTTAGAGCGGACCACCGTCAGACCCTTAAAGTCTGTTAGAGGACAGACTGAAACTAAAGCTCTCTGTGATATTAAACAGACTGATCATATATTAAACAGATATTTCACTGGTTCAACACACACACACACACACACACACACACACATAGATAAACACACATGGATAAACTTTTTTTTTTATCCTTAATGGTTTTTAAAAGAATTCAAGGCCGACATGCACCAAGCAGCCAGTTAGATAAAGACGAGGGTGAACGTGACTGATGTGAGGCCAAAAAGCAGAAAATGTATCAACGCTCCCTCAGAAGGTAAACGGAGTTTTATCATCCTGCCTGTTTCACGAAAACTGAGAGGAGAACAGAGAGGAGGAGACACAGACACAGACTGTCTTTAAAATACCTTTGAGGGTTTCACCTCCATGAAACAGGATGAGGAAGACGATGGCTGCTGTCTGGGCCAACGTGAAGAGCCTCTCAGTCCAGGCACTGCGCACACACACACACACACACAGTATTCAGATCAGTGCACGGCTCTCATTTGTTTTATGTATTACACAGCTGAGTCACAGCAGGAGCTCTGAGCTTCAACATTAATACATTCCTGGAGTTTACTCTAAGAGCTCTGAGGCTGGCAGATCAATCAGAAGCTTTGTGCGGCTCACACACAGACACACACACAGACACACACACACACACACACACACACACACACACACACACACACAGACAGACACACACACAGACACACACACAGACACACACACAGACACACACACAGACACACACACACACACACACACACACACACACACACACACACACACTGATGTCGCAACATCCAGTGAATCAGCACTGACTCGTTTCATCTGGTCGATACGTACAAGAGCGGGAAGTTGAGGGCGGCAGCGTACATGACAGGACATGAGAAGGCATAAAGCTGCAGCAGGGCAGAGGTCAGACTCAGACCTGCTGCACCTCCTCTCCTCAGGATCTTCAACAGCTGAGGCAGCTGGCCTGCAAGGAGACGAGGAGAGGGGGTGAGGGGGGAGGAGGTGGACCACCAAAGGAGGAGGAGACCAAAAAAAAACAGTTTTGGTCTCTGTAGCTAATTTCCCCGTTCATGACAACTGTACTGAGGGTGAATTTATATACAACTCACCTGTTCACATTATATTAAGGCTTAAAGTTATGCAGGGTTAAGAGCGTGGAGGCTTTGATTGAGGCAGGACTACAAACATGGCGGCAGATTTTGAGCTTCACAATAAATAAATCTTAACGTACCATGTTTACTTCACTGCACTGTGGGAAAAATCAGTTGTTTTTTTTTATAGTAACATGTCATCGTCATGGTTACCTACACTGTGAAAAGCTCTGATCCAATCAGTGGTGATCAATCAAGACAACAGTGAGAGATGAGTGTGTTCATTCCACCTGTGAGTGACTAATCAAGGTACTTCACACCCTGCTGTGAGTTTAAACTGAAGGAGGAAGTGTGTGTTTGTGTGTTGAGACTTCAGAGTAAAACTTTATAAACATAAAACAGTAAAAATACAAAATACACGTTAAAGCAGCTGGAACATTAATCATAAACATCACATGATGTGATAACACTGAGTTTTCATGCTACATTTAGCTGATAATACTTTTACTGACATTTTTTAGTGCTTTTACTTTGGAAAACCCAACACCGCTCTAAACCCTCTTTGTTGTGCTGATGTTGCTGTCACGTGACCACAGAGGTTTCTTACCCAGTAAAGAGTCCAGAAGGATCCAAAACCCAAAAGCTCTGTTTAGCAGAAACTTCAGACACGGAACTGAAACACAGAGAGTCAGAGTTCAAACCACAGCTGTGACTCAGTCTAAGGTCAAAACATCTGGACAGCCTCAACACAACGTGTCACTCCGGTATTTCAAAACTCACCGTGCATGTGAACCTTGACAAAAATCTCCTCGTAACATTTTTCCGGCATCAAAAAAGAAACCAGGAACTGTTTGACGGGAGAAGAGGCCATGGTGTGTCTGCTGCAGCCCGGAGTCTGCTGCTCTGTGACGGGGGAGTGGTCAAAGGTTCCCCAGTGTTTACAGCAGAGAGCCGGGGTCAGCCAGGTCACATCAACAGACCCAGCAGCAGCTAATATTACTGACTAGTCCAGCAGCAGTCAGCCCAGCTCGGCGTCTGTCTTTCAGACATGATTCTAACATGAGCTAACAGCAGCTAACAGACTGAGCTAACATGAGCTAACAGCAGCTAACAGACTGAGCTAACATGAGCTAACAGCAGCTCCAGCTGTCAGCAGTTTACTTCACTGTCCATCATAAACTCTGTAAATCACAGAGAGTTGAGGCGGAGCAGCCGGAGGACATCAGAGGGAAAACCAGGAAACATTTTCTCCATAAAATCTGATCCAGTTTCACCAGAATCAGTGAAATAGTTGGTGTGTGTGACTTGGTGCCGTAAAGCGTTACGTAGTAAAGTTACATAGTGTGAGAACAGACTCTGCTGCTGTAGGCCGACTCGCTCCTGAGATGAACCAAACGAGGGCGGTGTCATCTGCAGATTGACGGCTGTAAACCACAGAGGTCAGGACGACGCGTCTGAAGTTTTCAAGTTTCATTTTTTTCTCACTGTAGCAGAAAGTCAAACTGTTCCAATACACACAAAGAAGTGACTTCATGCACATGTAACAGATTACACCTCCCACATCATCGTCAGAGCTGTCAGGGCAGACAGGAAGGATTCCAGCAAAGTCATGATGAACGGGACGTTTCTCATCAGTCGGTCAGTTTTCGCTCTGACAACATGTGTACTGGAAAATGTTCCCGCTGCATCGCTGCCACTCTCTTCCCGCTGGTGCTCCTCTCCATCATCTGTAACATCGTGCTGTTCTTCCCCGGCTGGGACGCCAAGTACGCCAAAGAAGGACACGTCACCGAGGAGGTGCAGTACCTGGGAGGAATCATCGGAGGAGGCCTCATGGTGAGGAGTTGCCATGGTTACTCTCTTACAATCACACAGTATTACAGACTTGTGTCATGAGGTGCAAACGTTTCAGTGATGATGAGATTTGACTTCTGCAAAGTGCTGAACTGTTTAAAGTGACGCTGCGTCACCTGTCGTCCGCCATTGCAGGTGTTCTTCCCGGCACTTTACATCAGCCTCACCGGAGAACAGGGCTGCTGTGGAAACCGCTGTGGGGTGAGTCGGACACAAACATTCTGAGGAGCTCGGTGAGAAATGAAGAAGTCGACCTGAGAATTCTTCAGCGATAATAAAAGAAGAAATGTTTCTGCTTCGTGCTGCGTCATCGTTGCACAACTTCTGCGGTGTTGAGATAAGGTGTGAGGTTTGTTCTGTGCAGAACTGACCCTGCTCATCTTTTAACTCCTGCAGATGTTCTTCTCCATCATATTCGCCGTCGTCGGAGTGGCTGGCGCTCTGTACAGTTTCATCACGGCGGTAGTCGGCTTGTACAACGGGCCCCTCTGCAAATATGGCGACACCTGGGGGCGGCCCTTCAAAGACAGGTGACAAACAACCTAAAGACGACTTCTCTGAGTGTTATGAGACATTTACGAGCTTCTTCTTCTTTCACGCAGCAATTCAAGCTACCTGAGTGACTCCAAGCTGTGGGCTGAATGCACCGAGCCCAAGAACGTGGTCCAGTTCAACACCGGGCTGTTCATCACTCTGCTGGCAGCCAGCTGCCTGCAGGTGGCGCTCTGCGCTGTGCAGATCATCAACGGACTGTTCGGCTGCCTGTGTGGAACCTGCAGCAAAGACAAAGGTGAAGACGAGGGCGGTGACGGTCACTTTACCACGTCAGATATGTGAATCTTCATTATGGCTCTCTCTGTTTCAGGAGCCGGTGGCAGTCTGTAGTCAGAGCACGAGTGAAGGTCGACGGACGGACGGACTGAATCTGCAGAAAGCATCCACGCTGCTGCTGTGGCACAGACATAATTCATGCTAATTAGATAATTCATTGGAAATAAAGTTGCATTTTAAACTTTTGGTTTGTTGCATGCTTCAGACAAAATAATAAACGTCTGTTTTCTTCTTCAGTGTCGTCAGAAAACCATTTCTAAAAATGTAAAAGCAGCATTTCTTTGTCATTTCTGTGAAGTGAAGAAATGCGGCAGCATCAGGATGAAGGTGTGAACAGTGTGAAAAGCCTGAGAACATTAAGTTTGTATGATTGACAGAAACAAATGCATCTTTTGTTTCACGCCCTCGGAGCTCAGTGCAGAAACAGACAACAAGTTTGAAATGAGATGAAGGAAGTCATCCTTCAGGTTTTAATGTTGGACGTACTTAAATAACACGTCTACAGAACATGTGAGAAAGGAAAGGAGGGAGGAAGGGAGGGAGGAAGGGACGACATATTTACAACCTCTCACTGATGGTGAGCACCGCCTTGCACAAACGACGGCGTGTGTTTTCAGAAACTTCCTGTTTTTATTATATGAAATGTTCTTCCAGTTACTGCCGCAATGTGACAGCTGCTATCAGGAGCTCTGCACAGCAGCTCAGGATGAAGAATGCAGCTGTAAAGTCCTCAGCACGGCCACTTATCAACATCCTGCAGGCCGAGTCAATGACACATTGTTCTTGCTTTACATGCTGCTGCAGGTTCAAAGTCCAGCGTGCTGCGATCCTGCAGCCAGTGTCAATACATCACCTGCAGCTTCACACAGTTCAGAGCTGCTTCAGCAGGCCTCCACACACAGCCCAGCAGCTCTGGACTCAAACCTGAGGGACACTGTCTGTGCTCACTGAGCTCTGCGTCAGTGTGAAGCAGAGCTGAGTCCATCAATAAGGTAGCTGTTAAAACGACGACTCCTTCAGCCAAACGCAAACGGTCACATCATCCGACTAACAAAACAAGCGCCGTCTCTCATAGATACCGCATGAGTCACGTACACCTCTCTGGCCTATCCCCGGCTCTGTTTGCCCACGTTATCTGCCTGTCGTCACAGCTCCCACACCCAGAAATCACTGACTGCCTGTAGTTCCTGCTGCCATTGCAAACACACACATCTGTGGGCTCGTCAGAGGTGGAACTTCTGCGGAAGAAAACTTTGTTTGAAACCTGAAACTGACGGAGCGGCTTCACTTCACTCAGACATGTGTACTGGAAAGTGCTCTCGCTGCATCGCAGTGACTCTGTACCCGTTGGCGCTCATATCCATCATCTGTAACATTGTTTTGTTCTTTCCTGCCGGAGACGTCAAGTACGCCAAAGATGGACACATCACCGAGGAGGTCAAATACATGGGGGGGCTCGTCGGAGGAGGTTTGCTGGTGAGTTGTCTCTCTTCTAAGCCTGAAGGGTGTGACCCTGAACATTCCTGCCTGAAATATGTGCAGCCTCTGAGAAATGTTAGAAATGTAACGCTGAGGAGCTTTTAAAGAGTTTTCTGACCTCTGCTCCGCCTGAACGTCAGGATGACACATTAACGCGAACGCTGGCTCGTCTGTCCTGATGCAGGTTCTGCTCCCGGCGCTTTACATCAACCTGACGGGGAAACAGGGCTGCTGTGGGAACCGCTGTGGGGTGAGTCGGACACGCAGTGAGAAATAAAGTCTGATCGAATGTTTCAGTCAGAATGTAACTGCTAAACAAACAGTGACAGAGCTGCGTGGTTCTGTTTGAACAGGTCTGCTCAATAACTCACGCTGAGTTATCTGAACGCGTCAGTGACTCATAGCAATGATCTGCTGTTTGTGAGCGTTTTCTTCAGGTTGTTAGGACGTTATGGAAACAGCACTGACTGAAACAAATGAGCTGCTCGTAAATACCTCGTTTATCAGCAGCAGGAACAGGATGAGCAGAACGTCTCAGCCTGAAGATGAAACTTTTCTGGCCTCTTCTTATCTCTGAACTTTCTGCAGATGTTCTTGTCTATCGCCTTCGCTGCCGTGGGCGTCGCTGGCGCCCTGTACAGCTTCAGCATGGCGGTTCTGGGTTTGCAGAACGGGCCTCTGTGCAAAGTGCTCCTGGTTTGGACGACACCTTTTAAAAACGAGTGAGTGTCTGAAGGTTCTGCTGACATTTCACCTGAAGGCCGATGGTTTCGCTGATCTCTCCTCTCTGTCCTCTGCGCAGCGACAGCAGCTACCTGACCGACGACTCGAAGTGGTGGAAGTGCACGGAGCCCAAGAACATCGTGCAGTTCAACATCGGGCTGTTCGCCACTCTGCTGGTCACGAGCAGCCTGCAGGTCATCCTGTGCGCCATCCAGATGATCAACGGGCTGTTCGGCTGCCTGTGCGGGGCCTGCGTGGATAAAGGGGTAACACACACACACACACACACACACACACACACACACACTCATAGACACTGACACACACACTTTAACCTCTTCTCTCTTTTTACAGCCACTGTGAGCTCCTGGTGGTCGGCTGGTGCCCCCTGCTGGACGACTCAGACGACTGTTCCTGGCTGCAGCTGCATAAATATTCACTTTAACAGATTTTTATACTTTTTATGTAAATTTCATGAAGCTTAAAGCAATAAAACACAGAAATGTTTCCAATGTGTCGTAACTTCAAATTGGCGCCGCATCACGTTCAAATTTTAGTTTGTCACAGTTATAAAAAGAAACAAAGAGATGAGCAGTTGTTCTTCAATGACACCTTTAATGTCGGTTCTGTTACAGGGTTAATATCTGTGCAAACACTTTAGTGTCATCGCAAAATGTCCATATTATTTCTCTGTTAGCGTTAAGGGATGAATGGCTGCACGTGGAATGCTGTGTGAGTGTGTAAATGGCACATCAGGAGGCGGTCGACAGTTCAACAGGACAAGAAAAAAAAGGCAGCGAGTAAAAAGGCAAACGTCCCACACGGAGCTTCATGTCAACGGGATCGAACACGGCAGCACAGAAACAGCTCGAATGGCGGGAAATAAGAACGACGAACAATAACATTAAAAACGGCACAACACGCCTGAGGCGGCTGAGTTAGCGCCGTCAATAAAATCATCTTTAAACGAGCTCTTTAAGATTTGAAGGAGTGTAACGGACTTCACACGACGCAGGTCGATTTGAAATGACGTCAGATTTTTGTGCGGTTCGACTGTTTGAGGTAGACAGGAAACAATCTGGAGTGTCAACGCGTCAGGCGTCATGTACTCTGCCTGTATGAACACTTTACTGCAGGCTGTGGCGGCAGTGACGTTTTGGAGTGTTAAAAATCTAAAAAATAAATTAATACTAAGACTTGAACGATAAATCAGAGGGGAGAGATGGGCGTGGTCAGTTTTTAGGTGAGTCTAACAGGAAACACCAGGTTGTCCCGTGGTGACCTCCAGCTCGTTATTTCGTTTGTGCATATTCATCAGTCAAACTGCTTCATCATCAGCTTCCGGCTCGCCTCGTAACCCAGGAACAGCGCTCCATTAGCGGGGAAGGTGCGGACCAGAGTGGGGGTGAGTCCGGAGTAGAGCGCTCTGACGCCTGAACGACACAGACAGTGAAAGATCAGATCGTGACAGAAGAGAGAGAGAACCTGAACGCACCACGACCCACCTTCAGTACGAGCGATGTTCATGAAGGTTTTGAAGAAGCCTCCCTGTTTGCCCGTCATGGACATGACCTGGATCCGAGACTTGACGCAGTCCATCGGGTAGACCACCAGCCAGAGACACGCCCCCCCGAAACCACCGCTGAACATGATCGGAGCCACGCCTTCAAAATAAAAGAGGAAACATCACACACGGCTGCACTTAAACCAGATTTCAAAGTAAAAGTCCGACAGCTGTGACATCACTCTGTACCCAAGTCGTCTTTGTCACACTTCATGTAGTCGGCGAAGAAGGTGCGGCTCAGCTCGTAGGCGCCGAAGAAGCAGAAGTACCCGGGCACTTCTCGGGCTATGGTGGTGGTCAGGCCCTGGAAGAAGCCCTGCGGACCCTCGTGCCTCATGATGGACTTCACCACCGACCACACTGTGCTTCAGACAGAGCAGAGGGAAGCTGACTGCAGTTCACTTAACGGCCACAGGCGGCGCTGTTAACAAGACTAACAAGTTAAGTTGAACTTACTTCTGGCCCTTGGCGATCTTTCCCGACGCCTCCATCTCGTACATGGCCTGCAGCCGGCACTTGACGAGCTCGGTAGGACAGAGAACTAACGAGGAGAAGATGGACGCGACGGAGCCGGCGCAGGCTTTCTGCATGTCGCTGGAACGCAGCGAAGGACGAGAGTCAGAGATCGTACACGAGTTCTCAGCTTCCTGTTTCAAACCCTCCTCTCTTACCTCAGCACGGTGTCTCTGTGCAGGCCGGCGGCGAGGCGGATCACCTGCTGGCAGAAGCCGTAGCTCATGAAGAGCACAGAGTTCTCGGCGATGTTGGCCATCAGCGCCGGCGTAGTGCCCTGGTAGAGGCCGCGCAGGCCCACCTGTTTGTAGGTGGCCATGACGCAGTGGATGAAGCCGCGGTACATCGTAGGAAACGTCTGCATCTTGACCTTCGCCGTGTCAAGAGGCTGCCCGCTGAAGACACATGCAGCGCCCCCTACAGACGGAGAGAGTAAGGACAACAGCGGCAGAGAGACGTCATATCATGAACATCATAAAGGCAAACACAGAGATAATGGAAGAACGCAGCAGTCAGCAGTCTGCTGAAGCAGTGAGATTATTTCACACAGATTAAACACGGTGGACTAACGCTGTTTGTTCAGCGATTATGAGAGTGTGTAGTTACCCACGGCGCCTGCAGAGAGGTCGATGATGGCCTGGACCACCGGGTGAGGAGCCATGATGGGTGTTAGACGAGGTTTCTCTTTCTCGAATCGAACTGAACAAACAGATGAACAACACGTTCAGAGCGTGTTAATCACGTGTCAATCACGTGTCAATCACTACAAACACACAGGACAGAACGTTTGTTCTGATTCTGTGCGTGTCAGCAGAGCCGAGCACACACAGGTTATAAAGCTCACCACAATAAAACACGACCTCTTCGTAACAGCAGTAAATATTCACAGACAGGTTATTTAGAGACGTCACATTTGTTGAAGATGTTACATATTATTGATGTTTTAAACCTGATTCGACTCTTTAAAATGTTCCTGAACGCCTCGGCAGATGTTTGTGATGGAAAACACAAAGTATCAGACTGTCTCTTCTCTCCAGTCTGAAACTCTTTATGTACATACACACATTTAAGCTCAACTTTTACATTACACATTATTAGAAATAAACCTCAACAGTAATAAACAGAATAATTAAATGGCGAACTCTCTGACAGTGTCAACAAAAACTGAAACATTATGAGCTTCATAACCGCTGAATTTATGTCAGAGCTGCTGTTTGATCACACAAACTGATGAAACATGAAAACAAAAAAGAATAAAATATGATGATGATAAAACATGAAAGAGACGAAGTGTCGTCTTTATTATTTAATTAAGAAACATTTCAATAATTAAGTCAGTTTTACTGTTAAATAAAGTGACATATGAGCAGTATTTCTTTTAGTTTGCAGTATTTCTTTTAGTTTGCAGTATTTCTCTTTTAGTTTGCAGTATTTCTCTTTTAGTTTGCAGTATTTCTTTTAGTTTGCAGTATTTCTCTTTTAGTTTGCAGTATTTCTTTTAGTTTGCAGTATTTCTCTTTTAGTTTGCAGTATTTCTCTTTTAGTTTGCAGTATTTCTTTTAGTTTGCAGTATTTCTCTTTTAGTTTGCAGTATTTCTTTTAGTTTGCAGTATTTCTTTTAGTTTGCAGTATTTCTCCTTCTCTCTGCTGATGTAACCTCTCCGTGTGTGACACGTGGTCACCGGCAGAAGGCGCCAAAACGTCATTTGTAGTCCCGACATAAACGCATATTTAAAATATAAAATAACTAAAAGACATTTTTGTTGCTTATGGTCTTTTAGATAAAAAAAAAACATTTTAGAGTAAAACGTAAAAAAGCTCTTTTTGGCGCCACTACATGCGTAACTTAGCAACAGCCGTTAGCAACGCTCGTGTGTGTCCGTAAATCTGCCGAAACCGTCCGGAAAGTTCAGCCGGGCGTCTCATCAGCACGAGCTCAGGCTGGACCGACAAACGGGGCGAATACGAACCTCACAGGAGAGATTCTGGTTCCGCTCGGAGCATCAAACTGTCCTCTGCCGACGAGCTGAAACAAACAAACAGCCGCTAACGTCGAACCGGGAGAGCTGCTGACCGAAGCTGACGCCGTCCGCCGGTGACCGCATGCTTATATCAAACATCCAGAGTTTATCGGGTCGTTATCGGGTCAGTGAAGCCGCCGTGAGGCCGCTGTCTGCGGTCAATGAACGGATCGACCGCCCGGAGGAGACCACGGAGGCTGCGCCATGATGCCAGAGATGAGACAACGAGAAGAGCGCTCACTCTCACCGAAATCCAGACACCAAAACCGCCGCCGCGTTCCTCTTTCCCGCTCATCCTGCTCTGAATATATTTAACAATTAAAACAAAATGAACAAAATCAACGACTGACTTCATTTTACGTCGATTACAGCGTGCTGCAGCGGCGGTGCAATACAGAAATAGTGTACAGACAAAGAAAAAATAGCCGATGAGTCATCTTCTCTCAACTTACGATCTTTGCGAATGTTTAAAGCTTCCGGTTCAGGCTCTTGTTTTGGTTTTCAAAATAAAACACCGAGCGGCTACAGCGCCCCCTGCAGCTGTGTGATGTTGTTGAAGTTTTTCAACCTCTTACAGGTCTGAGCGCTGAAGGATTTTAGACATTTTAAAGTGTTTGGTCTGCAGGTTGTTGTTTTATCCTGATGCACCAATGAGATCTGATTCCTCTGCACTGAGGTTCGATGACTCAGACGACAGAAAATCAATCAAAGTCCTGAACCAACAAATATTTGTCTGATTCAACAAACAGAGTCAGAGAGTTCAACTCAATTTAAAGAATTTAGATTTTATTGATAACTTATAAATGCCTGAGAGGCTTCGTCCCAAATATAAATCAGCTGATCATGTGACCAGGTGTTGACCAGGTGTGTCGTCCTGATAAAGGTCACAGAGTTTGCAGTCAGAGCTCTGAGGCTGAGACCGACCTGAAGAGGAGATTCAACTAAAGTTCAACAGAGTCGACGTTTAAATCACTTTGACGTGTTGTGTTTAATGTCACATTTTATTCCATTTTTATTGATTTTGGTGTTTTTGGTTGTTTTAAAGTGTTTTAATAATAATGTTCATTGTTGTTGGATCATTACATATTCAGATATTTTATGTGAGTGAAGGTACAAATACTCCATTACCAGTAAAAGTTACATTGTTCCTTTAGTAAAAGACAAAGTCTGAAAAATGCCTCCTGTGTATAAACATGTTGAAAATATTATATTTGTTGTAGTTTTGGTGCTTGTTAACCCTGCGGTGTGTAAGATGTGTTCAGAATAAAGCAAACATGGATTATAATACTCATAACTGTTTTCATGTCTAATCGCAGAACAGACTAAATACTAAACAAACTGACTCTGAGCGTCTGTGACTCTCTGGGTCGTTTCTCTGTGAGGAGATTGCAGCGGTTAGACCTCTGGATGTAAGTAAACCCTGCACACACTGGACCTTTTACAAACGCATCACGTCTGGTTTTCTTCCTGGACGCGTCATGAAACAGAAACACTTGATAATAAATACTAAACGTACTTCGTACTCCTCCGCCGGTGTTTTTGTGATTTCCTGGAAAATAAAGACGATACCATCTGTTTCCAGGGAGGATTAAAGACGTCTTCTGTCTGTCCACAGGCTTAAAAACTTTAAAGAGTCTCGCAGTCTGGACTGGTCTCAGCCAATAAAGAGACACACAGTTGGTTTCGTATCACTTTGCCTTTTATCAAAAAGAAAAACAAACATTGACGTTGTCTACATCACAGACAAGATTCATCAATATTCTGTTTGAAACGATTTCTCCATGAACAGAATGGAACGCCCCCCCATGCCCGTCCCTCCCCTGCCCGGAGCAAACTCCTCTATACACAGTATACTTTACATCCCTATACTTCCTGTTCAGTCTTTTTGCATTTTACATCATTATCAAAGTATCAATAGCTTTAAAATACATACAATGCTCTCTCCATTGTAATTATAGTCGCTGTCCTGATTGTACATACAGTATCATTTCCCACAGTTAGAGTCTGGTGAGCAGTCTGTCTGTCTCTGCTCTGTTTCATTAGAACCAAAAACACTCCTGATGATTGGTGGATGAGCCCGCCGTGCGTCATGAGGATGGGAACGCCGCAGAGAGCCTCACGCTGTTTGTTAAAGCAGTTTGGAATACACAATACATGAAGTGATATTTATTCACGCGTCCCTCCGAGTTTTGACGTCAGTAACCTGCCTCAGACTCTCCGAGGGGCTTTAAGACCAACTGTTGAGTCGAGATTATGAGGTACGGTCAGAGAATCTCGGTAATCCCCCAATTAGAAGAGGAATAACAAAGAGATTAGAAAAGATCACTTCAACAAAAGAGTAACACAAGTTACAAAAGTGGATCTGCTCCATGTTTGTCGCTATGGATTTGTTGTACAAGAGTTTTGGCAATAAAGTTCTGAGTATGGAGCACAGACTGTTGGCAGTAGTGGGCTGTGCTCAGTCGATATACATTTCTTCCTTCACAGGATTAAAAATGGCGACAAGTGCCTCACAAATTTGTAAAAACCAGATTTTCAGATCAGTTTGAGGTTTGATCAAACTAAGCTCATAAAACATCGGCACCGGACGGGGCCGAGGCGTCGCGCACATCTCCGGCTGAATACTAAAGAAATGTGTGGAAGACTTTTCCAGGAGCTGGTTTGAATTCCCGTCATCTACGACTCAAACGTGACTGATCAGTGAGCAGAGCCAGGCACTTGAGCGTCCTTTCAGATCTGAGTCAAAGGTTAAAAACACTCAAACCTGTGTAACAGCGTGCACGTGTGCAGTGAAGCGTTTCATATCTGGGTTTATTAATAAGGTCGGTGAAAAAAAACTCAATCTAAATGTGGGAAAAGCTACCAGAGTCAAAAATACATCAAGAAAGCCTTCATCGCTTGTACCCTGTATACACATAGCCAGAGCAGCAGCTCTGCGTACAGTACAGTCACACTACCTTTAAGAAAAACACAGCTTCAAAAATGGAACAACTTCTTTTCTTTTTTTGGCCCAGTCACGTGAAAAAGCAAAAAAATTTGTGCATCTACTTTTTGCACAAACTTTTTGAATTGTCGTCAGACTTTTTTTATTTATTTATTTAACGGCAGCAGAACGTTTGAACGTTTGAACGCCGTCTCGATTGGTTCAGACCGCCGTGCTGCGTTTAAGTGCGAGTGAGAAGCGTTCACACCTTCTGGGAACCGAATCCACCAACGCCAACGTCAGACACCTGAACTGACGACGTCTGTTTTGGGTTCGAAAATACTTAGAGTAAATTAGTGCACATAGATTTTTTTGTCTAATACTGAGTGGACAGCTTCTTTATATACACACTGACACTGGCAGCTGAGTTCTTCTCGGTGGGAAATAAACAAAACGCAGAAAAGTCATTAAAAATATGATTTGACATTAAAATCTATACAATGTACAAGATTTGTTCATCTGTCCGGCTGCACAGTGTCCACTAATGTTCAGCCTTGTGAGCCAAGAGAGTCGAGAGAATGGGCCTGAAGCGGAAACGTCCCAGCGTGTGAAACTAAAGATGAAAAAGAAAGAGCGAGGGAGTGCTTACATTGCGGCTGAAGTGTGAGGCACTGCAACTAAAGAATAAAAAAATGATTTCTGATAAACACAGTAAGGCAATCTGATCATGGCTGACTGACGATGAAAGGTTTGTTTTTAACATGATTCACGATTTAGACGTTTTTTTGTTTTTTCCATTTTCACCCATTTTAAGATCACCTGTGTAAAAACAGCTACAATCAAAAATGAGGCACTTTATAAAAGAGTATATAGATATCTAGGCTATATAGTATTAATCATTATTTGTATACTGTATATTTTATATACCATTGTAATGTGTCACTTTATATTAGAACTGTGTTAACTGAAAACAAACTACAGTATGTACTAGAGTTTCTGTCGTTCTACGTGTACACTGTAGTATATACTATAGTATAATATACAGTTAGAATAGAAAAGATCAGCTGCCAAAAAAAGGATTTAAACTGCTCCCATATTTTGTGCTGCATGTCGGTTCAGTCAATTAGCTACAGAGACCAAAACTGTTTTTGTACCAGGCTGTAAACATGTTTATTTCTGCTGTCTAACATGGGGACTTATGGAGACTGACTCACTTCTGCAGCCAGCCTCAAGTGGACGTTAGAGGAACTGCAGTTTTTGGCACTTGAGTTCTCACTTTGCAGCCACAGAGGCAGACGATAGGTTGTAATGAAATTTAAATAACATGCATGATTTCATGTAGTTCAGGACTCTAAACTTTCACCCTTTCATTTCAATATTTAACACTGCGACAACTTTAACACGGACTCACTCAGTGGAGGTTTTCTGCATGTACTAAAATGAACAATAAAAATAAGACTTGTGATTTATCGGCCTCCTCACTCAGCAGTCTGTCCGTTATCAGGTCTCCTGCAGCCTAATAATTATTCTGCATTTGAATCTAATCGTGTTGTTCACATGCAGAACAGAAGAACGTTACGCTAACTGACCATGAAGTAACGTTGCATGCAACGATTATTAATCTAACTGACTGCAGTCAGTCTTTAAAAGTAAATATGGTCAGGTTGTGTTTACAGAGCGGGCAGAGAAGTAATCGATTACCTTTGCCTGCAGTCAATCCAACAAACTCCCTAAAATACCGACGAGATGTGGATTGACTTGATGTTTGAGGATCGGCTGCAGGACAAAGCTGGAGCTGTGAGTGAGAACGATATCCTGTTTGATGCATTTACAGCCGACACCTGGAAACATGGAATAATAAACATGAATTTAATACCTCAGGCGTTCAGCACATTTTGACCTCCTTCAGCAGCACAAAGTCTGAGAAGTATAAACGCTTTTTCTGGCAGCTGCTTCTAATAAATAAAATATGTTTACAGTGACAGCGTGTACGAGCGGATGAACCTCTGCCAAGCTGCATTTCCTTCCTGTTATGAGCCAAAATGACACGTGATGATCGTTGGACTCATCGAATATGGACGAAGGACGATGTGACGAGATGTTTGTCGAAGGGCCGAATAAAGAAGCAGCGAGATCAAGTCAGCTGCAGCTCTGAGTCCCGACGTCACAGATCGGATTCAGACGAAGCTTCGTTAAACTTCGTCAGTGTGTGACGGAGCCGCCGTGATCAACATGGCGGCCGCACACGGTCACACCTCCTTCATCGATATGAACGATGATCAAATGTCATCTTTATTCAAACCAAACCTTTTCATTACCCTGTGTGTGTGTGTGTGTGTGTGTGTGTGTGTGTGTGTGTGTGTTTGGCACACATTTGGTTGACAGAAAACAGCAGACGGGACGGGGTTGATGAGTTTCCAGTGTTGTTTCAGACTCCAGCGCTCAGCCCTGTTGTGGCAACAGATCGGGCCGCCGGCCGCCGTGAACCTCGCACCGGCGTCACGCTCAGTCCGAGACGAGATCAGCAGTCTGCAAGACAAAAACAGGCAGGAAGTTAAATCGACACAAACGTTTGTCTAATAACTATTATAGTTTAAACCTGCACACACACACAGTTCAGATCTTAAAGCTTCTGCTGGCTGTTGGGGTAAACATCACATGACGCAGGATATCTTCCATGAAGGATTTTCTGATTGCGGTCTCATGCACGTGGTTGCAGACGTCAATATTATGAGTCTGTGTTTGCGTCAGACTCATCATGTCGTAATGAGCGGCTCAAAGTCCTGATCGTGTCAGCAGGAAAACATCTGGACTCTGATGATCGCCTCCTGACGTCCACACAAGGAAAACAACTTTATTAAATCATCATGTAACTTTCCTCTGATAAACTAACTGCTGATGCTGCACTGACCTGTGATCAGGTGAATGGTCATGGGCTTTTTAACATGGGGACTTATGGGCACTGACTCACTTCTGGAGCCAGCCCTCAAGTGGACGACAAGAGGAACTGCAGTTTGTGGCACAACGATGCAACAAAAAAGATGAATAATTATCAAACCGGTTGCAGATTAATTTTCGAAACGTACATTCACTTTGCTCGACGCAGACGTGACAAATGAAACATCTTCATCTAATTCAGATATTCTAATAAAGATTTAACGTGAGCGTCTAATTAAAACAGGCGCTGTGACGTGATATCAGCTCATTAATTAGGCTTTTTGTTTATTATTAACCGCAGCGAGGACCGGCCGTCCTCCCTGCATCCAGCTTCACGTGTTGGCTTCCATGATGAGAACATGGCTGCTGCTGTTCATGATAAACTCTGCGTGCAGCCTATAGGAGGGGAGGCACGTCATTAATCTGAGTGTGAAAAATGAGTCTGTGCATTTTAAATGCATAAATAAACCACCGCATTTAAATAATTAGGCAATTATTGTGATTGTACACGTAGAGATCGAACAGCATCAGATGAATCAATCATGCAAATGTTGGAGCTGCTTCGAATAAATAAGGTGCCCGAGTTGTTTGTTCCATTTAGTCCTCTGATTAATATTTACCTGGATATTTACATTTTAACACGCCGCCTGCTGCAGCTTTCATTTCTTGACGTCTCTCATACAGATCCATCAAAAATAAACTCCAGCCGCCGACATTAAGCGTTAAATAATCGTCCTCGGCTCAACGTGCAGAGCTGCCATGTGAGCTCCTGCAGCCGATCCTTCCCGCCCACACATGAACATAAACACCTGGCCCGTGTTCTGTCCCCTCTACCTCCATTTATGTGAAATGGCTCATTACCAGCAGACAAATCAATTGGCTTTGCTCTCTGAACACCCACTTGTGATAATAAGAGACTCTACAGACAACCCACAGGCGGGAAACACAGTGCTGCCCTCCAGCTTGAAGCAAAGGTAACATCAGTTAAAGGATGAAAAGAGCCACACGAGTTCAGTCTGTGAATTATACACAGCGCAGAGAAAGACAAAAACATCACCAGGAATTAGACAGTTTCACCTTTCACCTGTTTTTTTTTTTTAATGAATGATAATTAGGATCCGCAGCCAACGATTATTTCCACTATCTGCCAATCAGGCAGCTTCATTCATTTCATCTACAAAGGGAAATGTGAAAAATCTCTATTTCATAAGTGCATGTTTGAACCCAGAGATGTTCAGATATATATTTAAAAAACAGCAAATGTCTGGACGTAAACCATGAATCTGAAGGTCTGAGCTCCACTGATGAGCATCTTAAATATAAAACATATTTCTGCTGTTTAAGTTTCATAAATCACAAACAGTTTTAAGCAGCCGTGCAGACGTCGCCTCTCCCGCCCTAACTGTGTCTTTTGGTTGTGAACTGACACCAATAACTCGACGCTCTAAAAGAAGAATAAACGAACGTCTCCACAGAGGCCGCAGCCGTCTGTGCATCATAAAAAAAGATTTCTGAACGTTAACAAAATGTTCTCGTCTCACAGATATTTTCAGACTGGTTTGCAGTCCCTGCAGCTCTTACCTTGACCATCCTTTCTGCTGCTCTGGTGTGCTCTCAGTTCTTCTGACTTATAGAAATCAATACTGGCATAAGTGTTGAGGCTGGAGCCAGCACTGCCGCCCATAGCGCTTCCTCCCATGTTGTAGGCGGCAGAGGTTCGCTCCGCTCCAGCTTGAGGGCTCTCCTTAATGGCCAAGTCAAGGTCAATATAGTTAAGGCCTTGTTCAGCGGATGAGGTGGAGGCTTGTGGTGGTGGAGGTGTGGCCGATAAACTAGCTGCCTGCCTGTTCTCCCACGGTGAGCAATCCAAACCATGCCGATGGCTCGCTGCCTGGCTGCCCTCCGGGAAGAGGGAGGTAGAAGAGGGTGGGTGGCGCGGTAGGGAGGGAGGTGAGTTAAATGTCCCTGGACGGTGGCTCTGCCGTCCGAGCGAGTCACCTCGGACCAATCTGCTGCGTTCAGGAGACTGGAAGGACTTGACCGGGGAGAAGCCCAAGCCTGTCTCCGGCTCCCGGGATAAGGGTTGAGCAGAGTGGATGGCAGGTCTTGCTGAGATGCTGGGATCTGAACCTTTGTTGTCCATGTCTGTCGGCATCGCTGCCATCTTTACTTTTGTTCTGTACCCGACGTTGCCCTCTGCTGCCAGAGGAGAGGACGTGCCGTGTTCATGGCGGGCTTTGGGGGCAACAGCTGGCGGGCCCTGGGGGGTGCTGAACGCGGGTCTAAGAGAAGTCAGGGGCATCGAGGTCTTCCCTAAGTCCATGCTGACGTATTCGGCGGAGGTGGACAGCGGGGCAGAGAAGCTGCGGGGCAGGTTAGCGGGATTATCGTGGCAGAGGAGCGGTTGGTTCATGGGTCGGAGGGTTCCATGGATCACTGGCTGTCCATGTTTGGACCCCGCACGTCGTCCTCCGTCGTACTTGTTGTCCTCCTGGTACACGATGCTGACATACTCACCAACGTTCTGAGACACGGATGGCAGCAGATTCTCCTTGACCCGCGGCAGCGTGTTCGCTTTAGTGTTGTCCGAAGACGCGCTGAGAGGACGAGCCCTCCTTTGTTGCTTCGGGCTCTTACTACTCGATCCTCGCTTCTGATGGTGCCGTCCATCTTTTGTGCACGTCCCTGCGCTCTTGTACTCGGCTCCAGTTCGTAATAAACTTAAGCCCCTCCCTGCCGTCATGGACTTGTCTTCCAGGCTTTCGCTGCTGGCTGAGCTGGAGGAGAAGGATGAGGAAGACATGGAGAGTTGACTGCCTCCCGCAATTTTGTTTCTCTTGCTGTATCCGACTCCACCTCCCCTTCCTGGACTCTCATGCCCTCCACTGTCCTTCTGTCCTTCTACCTTGTTTAAGTCCTCCTCAAAGCGAGTGTAGAGTGTATGCTGATAAGCTCGTGGCAGGGAGAAGTAGGAGTTGAACATTTTTGGTTGCAGTTGGTGCTGCTCGGGGTGGGAAGGCGGTGTGCTGCAGGCGGAGCGGCTGCAGACAGGCGAGATGTTCATGTAGTCGCTGGCAGCCCGGCTCTCCATGCTGGCCCTGCTATCCCACATGCCCAGTCCGTGCAGGTCTGAGGAGCTGCTGCTATTTGGAGACATGACCATGTAGCCCTCTGAGCTGGGCTGGCGGATGTGCTGAGGCGGGGACACGCTGTTGTTGGGCGTCATGGCCATGTACTCGTCGTCCGCCCCGGGTTTAGCACCGCTGTCGGACATACCGATCGAGAGGGAGAGTGAAACAGGAGGAGACGTCACTCCAGGCAACATCGACATATAACCGCTGTCCACAGCTGCTCCTGCATCCACGTCTCCTCGGCTTTTGTCAGCCCTCTTCCTGCTGTCACCCACTCCATCACCCCCAACAGCCAGAGCCCCTGAGCCATGGTGCAAATCAGCTCTCTCTCGGTTAGCGCTCTGCGACATGATGGCGTATTCTTCATCGTCTTCGTCGTCTTCATCTTTTCTGTGCGGGGTCAGTCGTTCGGGGGCTGCCAAAGGCAAAGAGGCCCTCTTACTCAAGAGTCTGCGCTCCGCCTCAGATTCCCGACTGGACGCTCGTCGTAGGATCCGTCGGCCTTTTGAGCGATGGTGAGACCCGAGGAGACCCTCTCGTTGTCCCATCACTATGTAGCTGGAGGAACCTTCTCCATGAACGTGATGTCCGGACAGGCTGGGTACGAGCAGGGAGTGCTCCCCGGGGCTGGAGCCGTACTCATCTGAGGAGCCGTAGTCGCTCGGTGAACCTGAAACTGAAACTCTCTGAGAGACGCGAGGATAGGAGCAGATCGTCATGCCGCCAACCGCCGCCCCAACTAAACCACACTCTGAGCCGTGACCAGAGCTGGAGGACAGGCTTGGTGCAGGAGAGGGAGCGGGGTTAGGCGTGTAACGTGCAAGGCTGAGGGTGATCTTAGCCGGAGTCGGGGCCCTGGTGGGCTTGGGCCTCAGCGTTGGCGTAGTTGAGCAGGAACCGTTGAGACTCGGACTCGAGCTCGCCCATGTCCCTTTGGCGCTTGCTCCGCTCTCCTCCGACCTGGCCCCAATGCTGGCGGTTCGTGCCCTCGGGAATCCGTGGCGTGACGTGGGTGACGTGCTTGTGCTGCTGCCTCCTCCGGGAGTCTCCGTGCGGGCTCGCCTGGAGAAGCCCACCTGACTCGGTGGCAGATTCGGATGATGACGACGGCTCGGGACGCTGATGGGGTTCGAGGCGGTACCTCCTCCACACGACGTCCCCACGGACTGAGACTTACTGCGCTGACGGAACTCCTCGCTTAGCGCCTTCATGGCCTCCAGCAGGGTCTCGTGCATGTTCTGAGCCACCACAGAGTCATCCACCTGCATCCAGAACTCTCCGGGCCCAGTGATCGCCGAACGACCCACCTCGATGAAGAAAAAATTCTCAGAATGGCCGCACCTGCGAACATTCATCAGCTGCAACACCACCGCCGCCACGTCCGAGTTGAGTTTGACAAAGTTGACCGTCTTGTCCGTTAAGCACAGCCGGTAGATGCCCACCAAGTTCCTGGCGTGGCCGAGACCTTTAGGCCAAACCTTGACCTGCCACACTTCCTTGAAGGTCGGAACTGGAGACGGAGAGCTACACTCGCCGCTGCTGCCGTAATCTTCAGGGGTTTTACCTGAAAAACAAGAATACGGAAAACAGTGAACACATCATTCATATTTCATTAAATCTACATAAAACAAACAATCAAAGCCACAAAAACTCATAAATAATATTTAGCCTCGCTCTCGTGGAGCCGTGCTGCAGCTAATTCATCAGCATCACTTTTAAGCTACAGCTTTATAATTTATTGAGTGTTGGGGAGGTAAAGAACACGTCTCTGTGAAATAATGCATCATAAAAGCCAATTACACCACATTATTTATAATTAATTTGGAATTAATTATGGTTTTTTTTTTGCAGTGTTATCTTCACTGACAGCTGCAGTGCTCTGCTCCACACACACACACACACACACACACACACACATCTGTATGTATGTTAATGTGTCCATCTGTGCACAATCCAGTTTTTATTCTGAGACATAATCTCAACAAAATGGGGGCCTGTCCTCCGCTGTGGATCTATTTAAGGTTCCACAACATGACAACGGTGAAGCTGGGTAAGCCCCCATCACTGAATGTAAAGGGAGGAGGAGGTGGAGGAGGTGGAGGAGGAGGTGTGCAGCTTCAGTTTCAGCTCCAACATAAGGATAAACAACGTAAACACGAGGAGCGGCAGCAGAGAGGCTTCTCCCGGCGCCTGCTGCCGTCTCCTCCCAGCAGCAGCCGAATGTAGGTTAGAAAACAAAAACAGAGCGGCGCGCGCGGCGATAGGCTGCCTCCATATGATGCATCCGATGGATGGTTGCTATATGCCCACACTGCGCCATGCACGAGCGCAGCGCCGTTTGCAAACGTGCAGGAGAGAAAAGAGGCGCGAGCTCCGAGGATGCGATCACACACACATCTGATGCAGAAAATCAGTTTGCTTTTTTTTTTTTAACGCGGATTGTGCAGCACAAACACAAACACACACACACACACACACACACACAGCACATGCCGCCCATCGCGTGCTGCTGCCTCAGCCACACACACACACACACACACACACACACACACTTATCCTTCATTAAAACGTGTAAATTGAAGCTGCAGACAATCAAACAGCTCGAGCTGTAACGCAGCGAACAATCAGGGATGGTCGAGCCACAACAGAGAGTGTGTGTGTGTGTGTGTGTGTGTGTGTGTGTGTGTGTGGAGAACAAACAGCCTCCGGGGCAGGATACAGGCCTGATGCACGGACACACACACACACACACACACACACACACTCCTGCTCGTCCCCGCCGTGTCTTACAGTTGCACTGGAGGTCCAGCATCGCCTGGTACCACTCGTTCTGGACCTCCTCGCTGTCCGCAGCGATGGCAAAGCTCTCGCTGCGGGTGTACAGCACGATCATGTGCTTGTTCTTGGAATCCGCGCGCTTGTTGATGTTGAAGCAGGTCTCCAGGTTCAGGACTTTTTTGGGCACAGGTGATTTACTGCGGAATTTCTTCTCGTTCTCGTAATACTCGAGCCGAGCGGGACCGTGCTCCGAGGCCGCCCTCAGCACGAAGAACCGCCGGTGCATTGATTTATGCTTGCGGAGGTATCCGCTCTTCTGTACATCTTCATAGTTCTGCGGCTCGGCTGCCTGGTTCTCCATGGCCGAGGCAGGAGGAGAAAACACGGAGCCAACAATCAGAGAATAAAGAGCCGAGCGCCTCTAATCCACATCCCCGCGTCCGCCCCGCGTCCGCCGAGAGTCCAGCAGCAGCATGTGTGCGGGATTCAGCTCAGGATGCAGAAATCAGCCGAACCATGTTTTTTTGTTTTTTGGGGGGGTCCAGCAGCTGCAGAGCGGATCCGCCGCGCACCGAGCACCGAGCGCAGCGTCCACCGTCCTCCTGCAGCCCAGCCCAGTCCGGCACGACCCAGTCCGACCCGCGGTGCAGTTCAGCTGCTTAAGGACGTCTCCTCCACCTGTCTGAGGTTTGCCCACAGTCAATCCATGTCCACCACCGTCAAGACGGGCGGAGTGGAGCACACGCTTCCGGTTTACAGTTTCAAAATAAAACACGCATCGAACACCCATCAAACGGCAAACACAGCTCAACACCAACCATCCACCACAGACTGCAGTTCCTCTAACGTCCACCTGGGGCTGGCTCCGGAAGTGAGTCAGTCTCCATAAGTCCCCATGTTAGACAGCAGAAATAAACATGTTTACAGCCTGGTACAAAAACAGTTTTGGTCTAGTCAGTCTATACTAGACTCTAGTAGGGGACGTCTCAGAGACTACGTCCAGGTTTTAGACAGTCTGTGGTTTAGTCTCAGAGACTACGTCCAGGTTTTAGACAGTCTGTGGTTTAGTCTTAGAGACTACGTCCAGGTTTTAGACAGTCTGCAGGGATGTCTCAGAGACTACGTCCAGGTTTTAGACAGTCTGTGGTTTAGTCTCAGAGACTATGTCCAGTTTTAGACAGTCTGTGGTTTAGTCTTAGAGACTGTGTCCAGTTTTAGACAGTCTGTGGTTTAGTCTTAGAGACTACGTCCAGGTTTTAGACAGTCTGTGGTTTAGTCTTAGAGACTATGTCCAGTTTTAGACAGTCTGTGGTTTAGTCTTAGAGACTGTGTCCAGTTTTAGACAGTCTGTGGTTTAGTCTTAGAGACTATGTCCAGTTTTAGACCGTCTGTGGTTTAGTCTTAGAGACTATGTCCAGTTTTAGACAGTCTGTGGGGACGTCAATACTGCAAGTCAAGAAACATAAATAAAAAACAACGTATGAAAAATGAAAAATAGTCCAGGCGTGTTCATGCAGCACATGCAGCTGTGTGTGTGTGTGTGTTGTGAGCTGCAGCATGTAGTTAATAAATATAAAATATTATAAAATGATAAATATGAAAGTCTCGTGGCTCTGACAGCTGACTGACCGTCCTGTTTTGTTTTCGACATACTATGCTTTTATTGTGAAAGTCAGTGTGCCCAGTTTCCGGTCCTCCTCTGGTTCCTCTGGCTGACTTGACTCAGCCTCTGCATTTGACTGGCACCTCCAAGCCGGTGCCAGTCAAATGCCAGGGGGGGCGGGGAGGGGTGGAGGGGTGGAGGGCGCTCCAGGACTGATGAGGTGCGCAGGGGAACACGGTGTTCAGCCGAGGGAGTGAGGACCAGCAGGCAGCTGGAGGACGAGGAACCCAGCCTTTATTTTGGAGGATTCCTTTTTTAGGCTCCCTGACTGAAGACTGCAGGAAAAAGAACTGCAGAAGAAGAAGAGGAGGAGGAGGAGGAGGAGGAGGAGAGGTCAGCTGCATGCCTCATGCATGTGTCTGCAGATTCATGTGATATCACAGTGAAAGGTGATGCACCATGCAGTGGAACCTTGATCCAGTGAGATGGCAGACACTGTAACCTCTAGCATCCTGAGTTAACTGTCCTGTTGTCCTCTAACACTCTCACCTGCAGCAGGTGACCAAACCAGGACCCCCAGAGCCCAGAACCTTGCTTAAATGTGACATAAAGACAGAATATTAGAATATGTGGCCTCATGCTGCAGCGCTGATGGCCGATTTATAGAAAACTACAGGCTGAGCGTCTCACACAGTCTGTGTGAATGTGAAGGGGTGTGATTGCACCACCAAAGTGCCAAAAAAGGTTTCGGCATAGCAAACCTGTCAGGCTGCTCCTCGCCTTGTCCTCACAGCGACCTCTGTTAGTGGCAGAAATGAGAATTGCTTTTGAGCTGACATCGTCCTCAAGGCACCAAAAAACTGTCAGCCAATCAGGAGCCGCCACATTAATCAGTAAAATATCAGAATTCAAAAAGACGTTTTCAGGTTTTACAGAGAAATTCTGTTATTATACAGTGACAGAGCCGTCGAGGTTTGATATCTTCCTCAACGGATAATATCTGTTTACAGAAATTTATACACAAAAAAACTCAGTTTGGTTAATTTACAGATAATTACCGTTATATTAATTTTATTTGTTATTCTCCATAAATGTATGTTTTTCTTGTTCTCAGTCTGATTTTGACATTTTTATCTTCATATATATTATCATATATATTCTATATTATATTATTCCAGCCTGCAGTGACATTCAAAGACTCTCAGTCTGTCTGTTTGTTTCGTTTCATCAACACCATGACTCAGATTTCCCGGATGAACTGGTGACAGAAACACTTTGGTTTGTTCACGCCGTGCAGCGTATTGCACACGAGTTGCATTATGTAAAGCTGCTCACACTTCCATCAGATCCAAACAGCAGCAGCTCGTTAGCGCCGCTGAAACCTGCTCGCAGATTTATGGTGAAATGGTGAGGTAAGAGTCTGCTCTCCATCAGGAGTGCTCTTCTAATGTTGCTGATACTTTAAACGTCACCTCTTGTTGCCAAGTCCTTTGTAATGGTCGACAGCTCGCTGTAAATTAAAAGTATGAATCAGATTTGACGGATGGAGCCGCGAACTTCAAAATATCAAACCATAAAAGGCTCCTCTGTCACTTTACAGTGTGATTTCATCGCCTTTATTGAACTGCTGATTTATTGCTCCACCTGTTTGAATCATATTCACGAACACGTCGTCACTAAAACCAGAATTTATTTACAGAAACATTGAGCTCACTTTTCAGAACCAGCAGTACAGTTCATCCAGGTTTGATGAGACAAATCTATTTGGCAAAAATTGATTTAAAAATCTAAAGAAGTTCTACTTATAATGGAATAACTCTTTTTGTTCTTGGAAACATCCGCTCCATGTTTTCATTCAGTCCTACGTTTCCTCTCCGTCAGCGCTGGAGGAGCCGGTGCTGCTGCTAAACACTTAATGGTGTGAAAGACTACACCACGAGCAACCCGATAATCAACTCATCACATGTCCGTGTTTGTCTGTCCAGACGCTGAGCTGCTGTGACAGGTCGCTGTGTGTCGTCAGCGCTCAGCTCTCGCAGAGTTTCACGTTCTGACATCGGCTGCAGCAGACTGGGTGAACACTGAGCGTGGACCGATGCTGTTTGATGAATGCTCTGTGATTTAGTTGATTTTGTGTCACAGGTTTACGGAGCCCGAGCACAGGACACAGACTACTATGTACAAATTTACAGTATATACACACACACACACACACACACACACAATTCCAGGCCGAAGAAGATGTTCTCCTCTCCTGTTTGGATGCCCACATGTTGACGTGAGTGGACATCAGAGGACCTTCAGATGTTTGGAGCAGATAATGTCACGAAGACGTTTTCCTCTAAAAGATGGCGACACGATCTGCTGGAGCACATTATTGGAGATCGTCCGGCACACAGCAGACCCTGAACGCAACACGCTGCACAGTTCATTCGGCCATGCACGCTGCATGTTCTCAGTGACAGGCTGTTGTCTGTCAGAGTTCCGGGTCTCGTTTGCATGTTTTGGTAGAAAATGTCAGCGTGATGTTGGAAACAACACACACACATTAAAAACAACACACACTGCGTGTTCCTGCAGCTCTCACAGAGAAGCATCATGTTCAGGCATTTCTCTAAATCCATCACATACCTGCAATAAGTCACATTTTAGATCGGTCAACTCAAACAGGCCTACTGAAGTGAAAAACATATTCTGCTTCTATATTAATAATTAAATATGATATTAAATAAAGTCCACATGCTTAGTTTGACGTATTTTGGGACAATATGGCTTCATTTATCAAATGTGTGACGAGTCAGTGACCTGAGCTCTCGACCCTGCCTGACCTATCGAGCCTGTTATATCAGTACAAATACATACAGTACATGAAGTATTACACGTGTTATAACCCCTCTTGTGTATTATTCTGCCTGTATAAAAAAATAACTCTTGATTATGGAACAGTCGCCTCTTCGTGGTTCAGTTTTGCACGAGTCGGGCTGCATCGTGGCATCGAGCTCAGCTTTTGTTCCACACGTCTCTCACAAACAAACAGGCTAGCCCATCCTCTTCTGCCGGTCCAGGAACTTTTGTCTTCTGTCAGCAGGAATCTCGTCTATAGTGATGCCGTGATTGCTTCCCCTGGGAGAGGAAAGACAGATTTTTATGAGCCGTATGTCTAAACTCATTCAGCGTGAATGTAAAGATGATTCATGGATGAGTGAAGGAGGAACTCTTACCCATGAAGGTCGAGAGGTGTAGGCAGAGGCTTGTTGAAATCCTCCCTTCCAACCAACCAGTACGTGTACTCAATGCCTTTTCCCTGCAGAGCAAATCATCGTTAGTGTTCATTAAAACATCTGCAGACGCCGCACGTCTTCTGTGTCTGCTGCTTCACCTTTAACTCGGTCAGTCCTCGGACTTGAATCTTGTATCCGAGCTGCAGGCTGTTCAGCAGATCGACCGTGGTTTGGTTGACGTGGATTCTGTAAGCTGAGGCAGCAAATAAAGAAACATCAGTTTAATATCAGCCACACGTCACAACTCACCTGAGCTCACCTTGACTGAAATGATTCAGACCGTAGAGTTGGTGTCCAGCCACCAGGTGGCATTAGACCACTCACCACTGAGTACATTCATGCATAAAATCCTCAGGAAGCTGCAAAACTCTGTCGACTCTGGATCAGTACAGAACCTCAACAGGCTTCTAACCAGTTTATCCGTGACAAGCTGCCACCATTTTGACTAAAAATCATCAGCAGACCTGAGGCGGGCTGAAGGAAGGCTGGTTGCTAAAACAAGCCACCTGTAAGACACCCACCTGTCAATCAAAGCTCTTAATCCTGCATAACTTTCAGCCTTAATATAATGTGAACAGGTGAGTTGTATATAAATTCACCCTCAGTACAGTTGTCATGAACGGGGAAATTAGCTACAGAGACCAAAACTGTTTTTGTACCAGGCTGTAAACATGTTTATTTCTGCTGTCTAACATGGGGACTTATGGAGACTGACTCACTTCTGCAGCCAGCCTCAGGTGGACGTTAGAGGAACTGCAGTTTGTGGCTTCACTTCACGGAGACGGAGGTTTCCACTTGGTTTAAACTGATTGAACATTCAGCATGTGCGGTTCATCGCAGCTTGTTGCTCTGCACTGATCTGATGCTAAACTCTTCAAATATTCTTATTTAACTGTTGCTCAGAACTTTCTGCAGCTTAAAATCATGAAAGACTCGACACCGTCTTTGAAGCCACAAGAATCAGTCCTTCAGTTTATTCTAAATTTCTCTTGCATGTAGAGGGTAACTAAGGCAAACTCGGTCACTGACGACATTTACTCTGAAACTCGGCCTCTAATGCTGCTGATAGTCTTAAAGGATTAAAGAGGACTGCTCGCTTTAAAGCCCTGTTTAGTCTCGAGCAGTGTGCACACAAACTGCACCTGTCCACTCAACGACCATGTGAAAAAAATCATTAAAAAGAAGAGGAGATCTTTGCGGTTTGTCGAGTGATACATGAGACACTCACGCAACCCCGTGGACTCCATCCGAGATGCTGTGTTGACCGTGTCACCAAACAGACAGTACCGAGGCATCGTAAGACCCACGACTCCTGCTACGACCGGGCCTGCAAACAGAGCACGAGGGTGGACGGGTTACTCTCTTACATGTGCCCAGTTGTTTTCTAAATGCATAATGTTAAAGCTGTGCTCTTCTTCCTCTGTGTGCATTGAGAAATTCAGTTAGAAACCAAAGTATGCAGCACGTTAATTGGATGACAGCGCTCTAAGTGGATAGTGTTTCACTCCTCCGGGAATAAGATCCAGACGAGGATGAAGGAGGTAAAAATACCTCCCTGACTTAGCAGCTTGCGTTCGTGTTGCTTGAACTCTGATTCACTTTGAAATGCAGTTTTTATTTCATGCTAACACACGTGATGACGTTTAGATCGCAGCACGGGGAGGACGGACTCACCAGAGTGAAGGCCGATACGGATCCTGATTTTGAGGTCAGGCATGTGCCTCATCTTGAAGGTCCCGATGCAGTGCAGGATGTCCAGAGACATGTTGGCCATCTCAGCTGCATGGCGGTTGCCATTTCTAGCAGGGACACCTGAGGCGACCATGTAGGCATCTCCGATAGTTTCCACCTGGATACCAGAAAAGAGTTCAATGCACACATGCACGAAGGTGGAGGCGGATTTATGAAAATCAGGTGGAAATATTTTATGCAAAGATATTTAAATCAGATACAGGAGCAGGAACAGACTAAAACTTTATGATCAAAGAATTCTATAACTGGGCTGTAAAACGAGGCGCTTGATGCGATCACTCACCTTGTAGACGTCATGCAGTCCGATGATGGCGTCGAAGAGCGTGTAGAGGTCATTGAGGAAGTCGACCACCTCGATGGGGTCGCTGAGAGCCGAGATGGTGGTGAAGCCCACGATGTCGCTGAAGTACAGCGTGACCTCGTTGAAATGCTCGGGTTTGACGGGTTTGCCCGTCTTCAGCGCCTGAGCCACGGACCTGAAGGAGGAAGACGACAGTCCAACAGATGATATGATTTCAGACAGACACAGAGCGAAGACGGAGGCGTTAGAAACAAGAATCCACTTCTTTTATTTGATCTAATGATGTAAAGGTTCAGTAAACTCTGATTAAACTGAATTCAGGGTATGTTATGTGTTACGTGTCCGCGTTTTTTTGTATCTGCTGGTTTGTTGCTTTGTGTTCTGTGTGAGAAAAGCTGTTTGTGTTCGACTGTCCGATCACATCATCGCTCATCGCTGCACCAAACATCCGCACAGCTGCTGAACGCAGCAGAACTGCAGATTTATTCTGGTGTGAAAAAAAGTTTGAGATGGAAAAATAAAGAAATCTGTTTTGACAGTTTTGACTGCTTGATCGTGTTTTCCTGCTCGAGAGCTGACGGCTTCGATTCAGTAACAACCCTCCGGATGTTTTTGTCGGCGGTCTTTATTCAGCACAGATCTCCAGGCTTCCTGAGAATTGTTGTTAAGAGACCTCAAAACCACACCGGCACTGCAATTCAGAGATAATGTCTCTGACCTTTGACCTCCCGAGGACGTAAAAGAAGCATGATTTATTTATTCTGTTGTGTTGATGCTCTACAGGCCTCCGGGGGCTCTTCAATAGCTCTGACTTTAAACACCACACTGTCATTAGTCTGTCCTTTAAAGTTGCTGAAAACTCACTTGGGCAACATCTGAGCAACCAGTTTGTCTGTCTTCTGTCTCTCCACCTCCAGCTCCTCGGTCCTCTCTCTAATCAGATCCTCCAGGTTGGAGGAGTACTGCTCCAACATGCGCAGCATTGAGTCGATGATGTTGGTCTTCTTTCCCTTGGTGATGTTCTTGAACTGGAGGACGGAGAAAGAGAAATCTCCAGCGTGCTACTTTAACGTATAAGGACGAGAAGATGTGGAAGAGATCTGGTGTTTTTACCTGTTTGAAGATCTCCTCAAAGGTCGGCCTCTTGTCCGGCTCTTCACTCCAGGCCTGCTTTATGATCTGGATCACGTCGAGCGGGGCCTCGTCCACGGAGATGACAGGCCGACACAACGGAGGAGGATCTTTGACCTTATTGATAATCTCTGAATGAAAACAGACAAAACTCTGAAGATGCAACAATTCTAAAAGTTTGTGGAGAGCAACAGTAGATGCGCTTTCATAGCAGATTTGGAAGATTTAGAATATGAATAAATGCTTAGCACACAGCTGCAACACGTCGCTCACCTTTGGGAGGCATGTCCAGCATGCAGAAAGGTGAAGAGCGACTGATGATCTCCTGCGCGATGATGGAGAAGCTGTAGACGTCTGCCTGGAAAGTGCCCCTCCTCCTCAGACTGGAGCTTCGCAGCAGCTCAGGAGCCGTCCAGAGCAAATCTGTCCAGAAAAAGATCCACAATTATAAACAAAGAAAGAAAATCAAAAATTGTAAGTCACTGAATTGGTCTGCGGATGTATATGAACTCACCTTCGGGCTTTTCCGCGCCAGAGTCGATGCTCTGGCAGTTCAAGATTTCATTGAAGCCGTAATCTGTCACCTTCAACACGAAGCGTCCGTCTACCACACAGTTACGGGACTTGAGGCGTCCGTGGATGATGTCACGATTGTGCAGGTACTTCATTCCCTGAAAGTGAAACGTTTGTAGAAAACATGTGAACGCTGTAAAAAAAAACAAACTCACAACAAGATGGGAAGTTTTTGTCTGTCTTACCCGAATCACATCCATTAACAGGGAAGACTTGAACATCCAGTCCAGACGGACGTCCTCGTTGTTGAGCAGATTCTCCAAGCTGCCCCTGGAGCAGTGCTCAGTCACAACACCAAAGATCCCGGAGTCCAAGAACAGTCCGAGGAACAGATTGAGGTTCTCGTGCCTCATGTCTCGTAGCTGATAGGATGGAGACGGACAGATGGAAACATTGTGAGCAGCTGGTTGTGATTTGTGATTTGACATCACCGCACGCTCACTCACCTTGACAAAGACAAGCTCAGTGCTGCTGGTGATGGCTGACACTTCTCCACTGGGGCATTTCTTCAACCAAACCCAGTCACCCTGGGATGAACAAAAAAGTCCTTGTCAAACCAAAAGCACTGGTAAGACAGAGAGTTTATCAAATGTTTCAAGGCAGACTCGCCTCACCTCAAACACGGCCACATTTGAGCTGTCCGGTGTGGTGGCCAAGTAGCTACGTCCAGACACGGAGTGGTGAGGCGTCTTCATATCAAGCTGGCTTCTCAACATGCTCTCATCATTGATCTTCTGCTCAGAGACAGTTCAAAGAGGACAGGTCAGCTTTTGGGAGTTTCATACATCACATAGTTGCAGAGAGAAGATGCACAACTGACCCGTTTGCTGACTTGAGTGTTGATGAAAACCAGGTCATCCAGGGTCAGGACTACCTTTGTTGCTCCACTGCTACCCATCCCTCCATAGCTGAACCCAACTCTGCCACTCTTCCTGAGCAGACACACAAAAAGAAACACTAAAACTCTCACAAGACAAGACTGAGCCAGATGAGAGGTCAAATCTTTGATATCCTACTGTACATACTTTAAAACAATAAAGAATTGAATCCCAAGTCCAACCAAGCCAATGAACACCAAGGTAAGGATGAAGAAGGTGATTGAATCCATGCCTTTAGGAAGACAAAGACAAAGTCTGAATGAACTGAATCCAGAAATATCTATCAAACCTGCTGATACTACTTAATGCACTCACCTCCACTGCAGGCAAAGTATGGACTAAACCAGCAGCCTGAGTCCGTGTAGGGCGTGCTGCCTGCAAAATGAATTGAGCGACTGAGGTATTTCAAGCCTCCGGTCTTGCCATCAGTATGTGCAGCCTCCAGAGCATGAGTGGAGTAGAGAGATGTTCCCATGCCGCTGTAGTCCAGCACCACGTAGCGAGCCTGCATGCCTTCGCCGTTCCTGCCGCCAATCAAGTGCTGATTGAAGCCTTCAAATTCGAAGCCGCCCTTGCTGTCGCCCATGATCTGACCTGTCACCCAGCGCCCGCCTCCATTGTTGCGGGCTTGCTCAGCTGCCATAGCTATGTAGTACATCATGTTGTAGATGGTGCCAAAGAATGGAGAGACCTGACGGAGGAGACAGCGCTGGTGATGCATTTAAAGTGTTTTTCTATTAATATGATCACAGTAATCAATAGAGAGTCTCACCTGCTCTGGTGGAGTTCTACTGCGGATTTCATGACTGTCCTGAGCATCTTTGAAGGCCTCAAAGAAATTGCGTTCTCCAGAGTCCATAGTGATGGTGAGGACTCCATCGTAGGCTTTCCGCAGAGTGGTGTCATTACCCAGTATATGATACTGTGCGTCATTGTAGGGTAGAGCGTAGAGGAGGGTGTCATAGGGGATGAACACATAGCCACGGTCAATCATGCGCATGTGGAAGGCTGTTGTCAGGAGATCATACTGAGATCGACCACCAATCAGGACAGAAGGCATGCACATGATGACCACTGCGGAGAGAGGACAGGTTAAACGAGGAATGAAAGCAGGGTGTAGTCAGTGTTTCAAGTCATCTTTACACCTACAACTCACCTCTGACCCGGTCTGCTTCTCGCACTTCAGTCAGGGCTCTCCGAGGCCCGTGCTTGTCATCCCTCATAGTGACCACGGGGTTGACGGGCAGGCCGAGCGCCCTCAGCGACGAGGCCAGCTCATGTCCCGTGGACTCCCACACGTCTGTCTCCTCAGAGATGATGGCCACGTGGGCCCAACGGAAGTACCGCAACACGGCGAAGAGTACATGCGAGGACAGTGGCAACGGTCGCAGGAAGGTGGGATACATCCCTCTTGTTCCCATGTTCGGTTTGAGGCAACCCCAGGAAAGCAGCCCCATATCCCACTCTTTGGCGTACAAAGCAGCTGAGGAGCAGTAACCCGGGTTCGCAGGGCCCAAGAAAACCGCACCGTAACCTTTCAGCTCGGCAAAGCGAGCGAACGCTCGGGACGACTTGCAGTCCTCACTGATGAGAATGTAGTCATACCAGTAGCCTTTGTTAAGGTGGGGGTCTGCATTAATGCGAGTAGTGGCGAGTCGGGCTGCCAAGTCAGGGAGGGCTTTGGAGTATAAGAGGTCACAAGTCCAAGGTCCAACCAAGGCCACCTTGAAAGTGGTCGCCCAGGCTTGACAGGGCAGAAAGGAGAACATGAGTAAGGGCAGAAGAAACCAGTTCCCCCACCAACTCCTGGAGCGCTGCACAGGGGACGATGGCAACTGTGGTTTTGATGACAATGATGATGAAGCTGCTATTGATTTAAACAGACTATATCCATTGAAACTGTTCGTAGCCACTGTCCACGCGTGTCCTTTCCTCTTTACTTTTATTGAGTCGTGCTGCCATCGTGGGTGGTAGGACAGGTTGTGCAGAAATCGAGGGTCTCTGTGATTTGCCATTTCTTCACTCGGTTATTATAACGCTTTCGACACACGAGAGAAGCAGAGAGTCAATGCGAGACAATGACTGTGTCTTTCTGGAGAGGACTGTGTCCGCTGGAACTCGACGGGCCTCTAGTCCAAAGCTGGACCGGTGACGAGACGATCCCGAGCCATCACTGCCTCCAGAAAATACAAAAGAAAAGAAGAATTAGACATTTGTCTCATGGAGGACATGATGCCCGCAGTGCCAGTGCTCGTCTGATGAGCTCACGGCTTTAAAAAATCAACTGCCAGGTAACGCAGAGCTAAATCTGGCCTTGATGTCTTTATTTAGACTTGGCATCTCTTTCCCTTCTAAAGTCTCTTGAGTCATTTGTGGGGGATTCCTCTTCTTCAGCCTGGGTCACCGCTCAGATTCTTGAGTATGTAACTGTGTTTACGCTGGTGTTAAAGGTGGAAATGAAACTGAACACTGTGCTGCTTGGATAATATAATCTACTCTGTAAGTGAATAAACTGACACAATTTCATGTTTAAAAACCTGCTTTTAAATCCAGATTATGGCCAGTAAGGCCGGCCTGAGGGGAAGTTCAGCTGCAGCTAAAATTCAGAGCACTGCAAGTACGTGGAAGCAGTCTGCAGCTTAAAGAGAGCTCAGAGAACCTGTGATCAGATATTTGTGGAGATTATATTATCATAGTATTTTATTGGTCACGTTACATCATTGTGCAGTTAAAATAAAAAGAAACTCGATTGGATTTTCTTTCTTAAGAACAGGCTTTAAATCGGACGTCTAACCGTTTAATGAACTTGTCGGCGCTCTCTGGTGGACAGATTATGTAACAGTGACCCTGTTTCTAAATGACCTCAAAGTTTTCTGTCCTGCAGGTTCCTCCAGTAACACATCGATGTATGATTAGTTACATACAAGTTATATATCTGCATCAAGATACCATCAACACGGCTTTATTTAGTTTTTATTGGACTTATTTCATTATATTTACTGATTTTTACTGACTTCACTGACTCGTATCTGACACGTAAAGCACCAGAAATGATATTTTAGCAGCACTAAATATTTCTCTTTGACTTTCTTTGTCTTTGAGCGAGCGATGGCCGACGAGCCTTCTAGACTGGCTAATGCTGACGTTGGCTTATCAGTTGCTAATAGGTTAAGAGGAGCACTGAGTAAATATTCTGGCCTTGTTCTCGTTCTGAGAATAAATTACATGACCAATTATTTTTAATTAGATAAAATCCTTTTTGCTTTCAAAGTATGGAGTGATTTCTAACAGTTACTGGAGTAACTCTGACACTGTACGATGGATGGATGAATTATTCACGTGCACAAATATTTAAATTAGCATACTGCTGTGCAATACAGGACAGAACAAGTGAAACATTTGATTTGTTAAGAGATTTTCTGACCTGCAGCAGCTTTTCTACAGGAGCCATGTCAGTGTCGGTGCGGAACCGTCCAGAATCCAGGTGGATTAAGTCCACAGCAGTACAGAACAGGAAACCTTCGTCCTTTTAACGGGGAAACATCTCAGAAGTAATCCAAAGAGCATAAAAAATCTAATTATCGCCTCGTGCATCCAAGAGACAGTCCTGAAAATGAAAAAAACCTCCACATTTCCAGCAGGTCAGTCCTTCTTTAGTTCTTGTCCAGTCCCCAGTTTTTGGACTGGGACCGACCCCAAACCAAAGAGGGAGCTGATGGGATGGACGGTGCGTGAGAAGAGGCGAAACTGAACCAGAGTTAGGAATGGTAAAAAAAAAAAAAAACAGATTGGCAGAGAGCTGGGGAGAGGTAACAGGTAAAAACAAAGGGAAGAGTGGGAAGGACGGGCAAAGCCTTGACTTCTCAGCCCTCTTTAGCTTTTAATCCATACTAGTGTGGGAAGAGAGTGTGTGAGGGGGAGGGAGGGATGGAGGGGTTGAAAAGGAAGGTGAAAGTCGAGGTTTGTTCACTCTGTCCTGGAGATGATGAAGTTTTAGACGTTTACAGCTGTTTTAAAACAAACTGAGCGTCGATGGATGATTGCTGCAGGAGAAGCACGGCCCTGACCTGCTGTGCAAAGAAAGACGAGCTCCTTATTTTACGTTTTTCAGGGATTAAAGATCCAAAACTGATCACGAGTGAAACATTTCACCCATTCAGAGACCTCTCACCTATGAATGCATCAAATAAGTTGTTTTCTATCATTGCACAGAACAAAGAAAAACCTGCAGCGTGCCCATTGCCGTTACCTTAAATTACAGAATTGCATGTAATGACCTGAGGCCTGAAACTGGTGCAGTGATTAAGGTGCCTGCGTCTGTAGCCTCGTATTACCCTGCTGCTACTGCTGCAGCTCAAATCCTTCAGAGACCTTCACTCATGCTCTTTGCTGCGACTCTAATCTTACTACAGAGGCTAAAGATGAGAGTCCATCATGTAGGCCAAAACACGTGCTAAATATTTATATAATATCTTTGCAGCCTCCCTCCCAGAGGTCAAATCTGGACGTCAAACAGCAAACCAGCATCTTAACGTCCTGTATGGGGAGCAATGCTAATAAAAGCATAAGAAGCATGTGAGCTGGAGCCGAGGGCCTTAAAATATCTCACGGTAAGCCACTGAAAGTCTGCTGGCAGCGCTCGGATCACTGCAGGACTACAGCTGGAAGTTAAGCTCAGAGAGGGAACCCCACGTTTTAAAATAAAAAGATATAAAGACACTCAGAGACGTTCTTCACGTCTCTATGACGTCTGCTGAGCTTTATGAATGTGAACATCTCTCCTGCATGTGGAAGCGAGTGCATGTGTTTGTTCCTGTCTTTGCTCATCGATAGCAGCCTTGTTGAAGTAATCAGATTAGACAGGTGAGGCCGTGCTAAACTGATCCGCTGCCTGCAAGCCTCTTAGTGACTAACAGCACTGACAGATCACTTCGAAGCAAGGTCAGCTGTACAGAAGGACCAGCGACGCCGACAGGAGGATACCGGCCTCGTTCTTCTTATTGTTGAGCCCAAAATATGATTACTCTGTCCGAGAGACTCGGGGTCAGGGGAGCAGGCAGAGTGGATTCAGGTCACCACCGTCTGTAAATCTGCTCTGCCAACATCACAAAATGATGATGATGACTTACAGCCAGAGGATGTAAAGTTGACTCTGTGAAGTTATTAATCAAAGACTGAAGCTGAAGCTCCGCCCCTCAGCGATCAGCTGAATTCACCTGGCCGAACGCCACGCGGTGACTCAACCAAAGTCTTTCCAGGATCACCTGTTCAGAGTGGCAGGAAAGGAGGGAAACCTCTCCGAAAAGCACGAGAGCGCTATTTTTAAAAGCTGTGTTAGATAACAGGGAACCTCCTGTCACTGTTCTCCCTCCACACCATCTATAAACACAATAAGAGGAGAAGTCTGCTGTGTATGGACTTTCTATAATCTAACGTTTGACTTTGTGTCACAGCCTTCAGGATATTTAAACATGTCTGACTCATGAAATGTGCACATTAAAGTCCAAACTGAGCAGCTCAGCTCCAAGTCCAGCTGTGGCCTGTACGGAGGCTGCAGCGCCCCCCGGTGCTCGACTGCAGACGTTGAGCTGTTACAGGTCCAGTGATTTAAAGTGCTTTATTTACATTTAGCTACATACACTGATGCCTTAAATCAGACTTTTATATCTGGAGATGTCAGGGGTTATGATGGGCCCACACCGAGCGGCCTATACCAAAAAAGACACTGCAACATGGGGACCTATGGAGACTGACTCACTTTTGGAGCCAGCCTCAAGTGGACGTTTGAGGAACTGCAGTTTTTGGCTTCACTTCCTGTTTTGGCTTGAGGTTGAATCACACACGCATACGCTCAAAAATAATAAAGAGGAAATAGAAACTAGATTTATGGAGAAGTCAGCGCGCCGCGTCGATGATCAGCTTCTGCTGCTCCTGCTTCAAACATCCTGCCGTCCTCACCAGGTCACCTCAGCTTGACGTGCCTCTGGTTCTTCATCTGACCTCTGTGCACGTTAAGATCACATCTGTCTGTCACTTGTTTAACAGCTGAGCGTGTTTATCGTGTTTATCACGTGCTCGTACGAGTGGAATTTGTCACAATCACAAATATTATCAGTCAGACGTTTAATCAGGAGGACAGACGCTGATTTTTTGCACGAGTGGGTAGGACTGTTTCTGCGGACACGGAAACCTGACAGATTGTAACAGCGTCGACGTCTTATCAGCTGACAGAAATACTGTGTCACTGTCACAACTACGCTTTACTGTGTTACTGTTTATCTGCAGCTGATGGACGAGCTCGTGATTAGATTCTAACTCTTTAATGAGGACGAGTTATTTAAGTCAGCGTGCTGCTGTGACCTCATGAAAACAAGACGCGTGTGAAAGGTGGGCTGACGCCCAGGCTGCTCCACGTCTGAATCCTGCAGAACTTTAAGCCTTAATATAATGTGAACAGTTGTACAATTGTCATGAACGGGGAAATTAGCTACAGAGACCAAAACTGTTTTTGTACCAGGCTGTAAACATGTTTATTTCTGCTGTCTAACATGGGGACTTATGGAGACTGACTCACTGCTGGAACCAGCTTAAGTGGACGTTAGAGGAACTGCAGTTTTTTATTTCACTTCACAGAGACGGAGGCTTCTGCTTGTTTGGAGATAGAAATTTGTAACAGAAGGTCTGTTAGAAACTGAGGACATGGGGTGCATTATGGGAATTGTAGGACAGTTTACTGGATTTGTTGGACCAATAATCTCATCATTCTTGTTGTGAGTCGACCTTTACAACGTTTACATCTTTTATTTCTGATACACTCACTGCTTATACTGTTCATTCTGTTTATATCTTTGAGATTTGCCACTGTCTTTTCTTTTAGCTTGTATCTGTTTTTATGTCTTACACTTCATATTTTATATTTCATGTCTCTCGGGGTCGGAGGGAAACAGCTGTTCTCTGTATGTCCTGTACATATGGCAGCACTGATGATAAACAGGATATGCAAATATTCAATATTCAGCATGTTTGTTGACATAAAGACGTGAAGTACACAAACAGGAACAGCTGATGCTCATCACCTTCAAGGTGCTCCAGAGTAAAGGTGTTCCAGGTTTTCCAGGTAAACAAGGATGTCACGGCCTGGAGTTACTCCTTATTATGATAGTGACTTATTTATGTACTCACATTTCTTAAATAATGTCTATAATTATTATTTAGTTTTCTGTGGTGGCTCTTCTGTGTTTTAGGAAATTTATTTTGTACCTTAATGATTAAATGTGACAATTAAACTTAAATTCAGTCGATTGTTTCTGATTATGTTTTATTGATTTATTGATGTGTGCCCTCCAGGGGTGTTTCCTTAAATTCATGCTGGTGGCAGCAGCACACAGCGAGGGTGGGGCAGTGTGGGAGGAGCGCACAGCACACATTTCCTCTAATATAAAATTAGGATTAAACTTTTGTAGCCCATGGTTCAGTCCAGAGCTCTGCTGCAGGATGTCGCTCTCTGCCGCGCTCGCCATCGCTGGAGACTTCTTGGTTGTTTTCCACCTGACGAGGCTCGTGTGGAGGTGTTGGCGTGGAGTCAGACAGTTTGTTCTGTCACAGTTCTGGCAAGTGGACGTCAGGACATTTGGGCAGTGGGCAGGTAACAGGAAATCTACTTTATGGGACTTTTAATGGCAAAACGACGCGTTAACAGTGTTGTTTACTTTTTAGCTTCAGTTTTTCAGAGTGTGTGTGTGTGTGTGTGTGTGTGTGTGTGTGTGAGAGGCCAATTGCAAATGACACTTTAACTTCCATCAGTGGCACAAACCAGGCGTCCTGTCTGTCAGGGGAGTTCAGACATGGAATATTTCCGTCTTGTTGACTCCAAACATTTATTTATTGACTCTGCATCACTGACAGAAGAAGGAAACCCGCGGGGTGTATTTTCTGCGTCCAGGATCTGATCCACATACTGAAGCAGGGAGTGTTTTCTCTGGCTAACCACGGGGGATGTTTTGCTACCCTTACTTTTCCCACTTAGAGCTCGCCACTGGGCCTCTGGCACCGCTTTGGACAATTTAACAGCTCACATTTGTACCTGATGCTCGCTGTGGCCAACTGTCTTCACTTCACTCTAACATTTTGTTTTTTTTTAGTCGTGCAAATGTTTTGGTTTTGCATAAATGGACAGTTCAGAAGTGCAGCGAGCGTTAAAGCTGGTTAAAGAGCCAACACGACATGCTGCTAGATAGCTGCTTAAAACAACGATGAATTGACTGTTCTTGGTCCTTTTTGCAGTCGTCACCGGCGCCACGTCTGGGATCGGTAAAGCTTACGCCATCGAGGTGAGTCGTGTTTCACATTTCGTTCTTGTTGAGGGTTAAAAAAGCTGTCAAACTCGTCTATCTGCATATCTCATTGCAGCTGGCGCGGCGAGGCCTGGACGTGGTTTTAGTGAGCAGATCTGATAAAAAACTTCAGCTGGTTGCCAAAGAGATTGGTGAGTCGAACGAGGGCGCGCTGAAGGTTCACTGTTAACAGAAAGATTAATCCAGAATATTCTTTGTCTCCTTCAGAGGACCTGCACGGACGAAAGACTCGCACCATCCGAGTGGACTTCACGGACGGTCACAGGATCTATCCTGCTATAGCTGAAGAGCTGCAGGGGCTGGAGATTGGAGTTCTGGGTAACTGGACAGCCGGTTAGAGGAAGTTATCCAGATGAAGTCGCTGTGTGCTCACAGAAACTCTGTTTGTCTCCTTTGTCACAGTTAACAACGTAGGAATGTCCATTTCTGATCGTTTCGCCTACTTCCTGGAAACACCAGACGCCGAGCAGGTAAGGTTGACTGCAGACGACACGCCGGATGATTGTTTAGGTGAAGGTCGTCTCCATAACTCACAGTTTGTTTTTATTCTGAGCAGAAGATCACTGACATCGTGAACTGTAACGTGCTGTCTGTGCCTCAGGTAAGACATTTCCTGTATGACTGCTTCCACATGCTTAAATAAACCTGATGATTTCTATGTTATTCACTCAGATGACCAGGCTGATTCTTCCTGACATGGTTCAGAGGTACAGCAGCACACGTCCAGAAGTTAACAGTCAATAAAAGTCATGTGATTATGAACTTATGGACGTTTGTCTTCCATCTTAGAGGGACGGGCCTGATCATCAACATCTCCTCTCAAGCGGCCGTCCGCCCACAGCCTCTGTTGTCCATTTATTCTGCCACTAAGGTATTTCCTCACCGACACACGATGACCACGCGATGACCACACGACACTCACATGTTCACCGATTCGAGATTCACGAGCCGCTCGTCCACTTGTTTGGTGACTTTGAGCTTTTTTCTTTGTTTCAGATCTTTGTGACGTATTTCTCTCAGTGTCTGCACGCCGAGTACAAGTCAAAGGGAATTATCGTTCAGGTGCGAGACGCTAAACTGAGATTCATTTCATGATGACTGATACGAAAGTCAGTATTTAAGCTTTCATCAATAAATTGGGATATCAAAAGAATTATCTGTGTGAAATCTGATACGATGATGAAAGGAAGCTGACCAACCGCAGTCCGTCTCTCCTCAGTGCGTGGCGCCCTTCATGGTTTCCACCAACATGACAAAAAACGTTGCGGTCAGCAGCTTCGTGAAGAGCGCGCCGAGCTTCGCCCGCGACGCCTTGAACACCGTCGGTCACTCCAGCTACACCAGCGGCTGTCTGTCCCACGCTCTGCAGGTCGGAGACACTAACACACTGATTTATGGTCAAACTGTCCGCAGCATCTTAACATCTTCTTTTTCCATCGTCCTACAGGACGCAGCACTCACACTCGTGCCGGACTGGGTTTGGATGTCGTCAGTCTTCATCAGAAAACTAGGAAACCTTCCAAAACTCGGTGACGGACGAGCGTGCAGAGAGAAGGAGAAGCTCAGTGAGAAGGAGGAGTAGTCCACGACGTGGATTACCTGATGTCACCTTCACAGCTGTGTTTGAATCATGTTTTTATTCACTGGACCTTTGAGTCTCTGGTTAGTTGAGAGATTTCATCTCGATTGTCTATATTCACACATAGATAACAATACTCAGTAGATTTAACGTATATTTACTTCTGTGACAAACAGCAGTTTAATATATACACTTACAGAGCGTTAGTATACAAGTGTCAGTTCTTTAAGGCTTTCTCATTCTCTGCTTTAACTGTCGAACATGCCGAGTCGTGCGACTGATTCAGCATCTGTTTTCTTCAAAAGGTCCACGTGAGCGTCGCAACACTGTAAAACTAAAACACAGAAACGCAGGATGGTTTTACTCTGTACTTTGTAAATATGTTAAATTATTTTAAATGTTAAAATGTGACACATTGTTGGTCCTGACCGAGCTCCATCAGTGCATCATAAAGCACGAAAATCCAAATAACAGCAACGCGTACAAAACGGTTCCTTTCTTTTGTAAAGAGAGATTCAACAGCAAAAAGAAAACATGACCGCAGACGTACACGCAACAGAAATCTGAACGCAGACACGTCTTTGGGTCACCTGGTCCAGAAAGGCAAGCAGCAAAAATACAGTTAATAAAAAACAGCTCATCTGTTATGAGAAAACATCACTCAACATGTAATCCCTGAAATTACACAGACGTTTCTGTCTCCACTGTCTTATGGCCAAATTCCACCGGGCACCGATGAGACACGTTACGTGTACGTTATGGCCGCCGGAGCTAACTGCAATTGAAGCGTCCCAGAAGCTTCCACTCGTCTCTGCAGAGAATACATGACTATTTTTTAAATTAACTACCTATTTGCACATTTGGAAGCACACAAACCAGAAAAATGACCAAATCTGAGCAAGTTAACAAAGTCTGGAGGACAAACACTTCTGAAAGGCTCCCAGTGAGGTTTGAAGTTGCGTAGACGTGACCGAGACGTGCCCGGTGGGGTTTTGGCGTTAGACAACCCGTATTTCTCAAAATAATCTGTGTGTTTGTTGTGAGGAGTCTTTGACACATTTTATATCTGCCTTATGTCAAAAGCTAAATGCTAAAGCCAACCAGAGGTTATGTCGACATAATTCACACCTGCAAACGTTTCAAGCTTCAAGTATCTGAAAACAGGAAAACATCCATTTTCATTGCAAAAAGCTCAAGTGGCATTTTTTAAAAATTGCACTTTACTGTGGCGCTTCTCTAAGCTTTAGCTAACTGACAAAACAATGCTGCTACATACTGCACCTTTAGCACTTTTTATGACTTTATGTGGTCATTTCAACCTCAGATTAAACTTGCGCTGCTGCTGCGTGGTCAACATTGACTCATAAAACAGGGGAAAGCTCATGCTCACAGGTCTGTGTACGTAACAGGCGTGACGCCGTGAATCAGGAGCGTTGGTCCTAAACCGTTGGTCACTGCTTCCACCTGAGCCAGGTACTGCTGTGACTGGCTGTGATGAGCCGGAGGGTGAGGTAAATAAAGGAAGCGAACAGCGGCTTGCGAGCTGTGCTCCATCAGCATGTCGTTGACGGCGGACAGGAAGTCCTCGGACAGAGCTTGTGTCGGCTCCCCGGCCGGCTGAATGTGATGCTGCACCACCGAGTCCCACGGCACGATCTTTATAGATGCCCTGATCCTCAACTTCTTCAGCAACTCCCGGAACGTCTCTTCATTCACCACCCAACCTTGGTCGCTGGACTCGGTTTCCACATTCAGGAAGATTCTCATCCTCGCGTGCCGCCACTTGTTCGACATGTTGAGCACGCAAGCCATCTGCAGCAGGAAGAGGCTGCACACGTCCTGGTAATCACGGCTGCCGGGCTGCAGCAGGTTGAGAGGCCACACATCTATAGTCCGCTCTGACCCGTCTACCTTGCTGTCTTTACCTTCTCCTTCTAACTGGAAGAAATACCGAGCGAGGCACACGTTCTTGCTCATTTTAAGGGCGTCAGATATGATCCCTACGTACTCTTCAGGTGACAGCCAGCGCGGGCTCTCGACATGTCGGACCGGAGGGAAATGAGCCTGTAACGAAGGTAAGTCAACCCCAAAGTTATACTCATCCTCAGTCCCTTGTCCGACCGAGGAGTCGCAGAACGCTGTGTCTTGTAGGAAGAAGTCCTCAGGGGTGCAGCTGTCATAGAAACCCAAAACCAGAGTGTTGGGCTTCATGCCACCTTCAGAGAGAGACGCAGAACAGCAGAGATTATCATAACCTGTACAGGACCACACGTGGACACGGAGAACAGGAACCAGAGCTTACCGAGGCCGGTGATACGCAGCAGATGCTGTGTTCCCTGTCTGACGGAGGGAGACAGTGTCAGGTCCACGAAGGCCTTCACCCCAAGTTTATCGACGAGGCTCAACCAGAAGTTGTACTGCTGCTGGACCGGGTCAGAGGGCAGCGTGTCTACAAACCAGGACAGGACCGATTTGAGTCAATCAAACAGGAATACAAGATGAAATACAGCTGAGTGTATTTCAGAAGAATTACAGAAAGGCAGTGGAAGAAGGTACCGGTACTGGTAAAAGTACATAAAGTAATATTGTACTATTGTGGCTGTAGTTTTAACTACTTAGTGTAACAGTTAGATTGGAGGTCAGGTTGGGAACTCCTGGATCCGTAACCCGGCAGAAGAGTCACAACATCGACCTGGGTGATTTGAAGATGATTCATGAGCTAAGAAAGATAAAAAATCTTCTTAAATCTTTAGATTTTTATGAAATTTTGGATAGTTATGAATATTATAAAGAGGACGGTCTAGACCTGCTCTGTGTGTACTTATTACTTTACAACACTGCAAGTACATGATCTAAAGTCAACCCTGCAATGTGTCCTGAAGGCCACCAGGAGGCAGAAAGTCACACTGAGTCACTGAGTGAAAGTATCAGTGTGTTTCTGCATCACTTGGTTTTTAGAGCTTGTTTGCCTCTTTAGACAAATAAATACGGAGCTTCAGTTGGCAGGTTCAAACTCTCAGACCTGACGCCACAGTGATCCAGAGAAAGTTTTGTCTCATTAAAAAAGCAAAAGAAAGCAGCAGATGGAAAGCGAAAGTCAAACGAGCAGCCTCCTGTGATGGTGCCCACAGACGTCAGGTCAAGAGTTTCAGAAAGCACACAGGATACAAAGATAAGAATAATTTAATACTGAGAGCTGCAGATGGCCGTCGCAGAGCATTACCCAGATCTCCCAGCTGCACGTGGCCCAACACGAACAGCCCTCCCTTCTTCAGCTGGTTGACAAACAGGATGAGCTGACAGGAAGAGCGAGGGTTGGCCACCATCAGCAGCACCTGAGGCCTCCAGAACTTCACATGGTCTTTCCTCACGTCCAGCATCAACAGATACTTACGCACCTAAACCAAAAGGAAAGACAGCGCTGATGACAAGCCGCTCGTCTGATTTTAGATCTGTCCATGCGAGTCTGAATACCTGATGGAAGATGAGCGCCTGGCTGATGTAGCCCCAGCTGCTGGTGGGCGATCTGTAGTGGAGGAAGAGCAGCAGCAGCAAGAGGAGGACGATGCTGCCCGATGAGTACACGGGGTTGATGACGAACATCATCACCAAACAGCTGAGAATCCCCAGCAGGCAGGTGTGCCAGGAGAAGAGCTGGAAGGTCGGCCTGTTGAACACAGGAGCGCATGAAAAACAGAAGCAGAGAGAGGCGATAAATATCAGTTCAACTGTCCCATAAAACATATGACAGGAAGATAACGAGCGAGCCTCGCGGGGCTGTTCATCGCTGTGATGTTGAGGGCTTGTGCTAAATTTGATCTCACCTGTTGACTTTACTACTTTTGCTAGTGCCACTGACTGATATTTCTCTTGCATCTTCTCTTGCTTCACTAACATAGGTCAGTAAACTCTTATTTTTGATCTTTTGTTACCTGAAATTTGGCGCAGACGCCCACTCGAGAGCCAAACAGGCGAGGTCAACCGCAGCGTAGGCGAGCAGGTAGAAAACCGTCACCAAGCTGGCGATAGAGTTGAGCTGACCTGCAAACACGACACACTGAAACACAAACCACAGTTTAGGTCACCCAGATGTGGTTCAGAAAATGGCAGCACACCACAAGAGCTCCGCTCACCTGTGCCAGGCCCCACGTGTACAGAACTGCCACCCACGGATTCCCCGAGCTCGACGTGACGGCGGCCGGCGCCAACGGCAAACCTGCGAGGAGAACAAGCGTCTCAGTGCGCGAAGTAGGTCCTGATACGGTAAAAAAAAAAACCTCACCAAGCCTCACCAAAGAGCTGATCCAGAGCGAGAGCGTGGAGGATACGGGACGCTCCGATCATAGAGCACATAGCAGCTGACAGCGAGGCACAGTAGATCCCGATGGTCACGAACGGAGGCCAGATGTTGATTTTCTGGAGGAAGCCGTAATCCTGGATCAGCAGTGTCCTGCAGAAGAAGAATGCTCTGATTGCTGATGTTTCTTCAAGTACTAACATCAAACTTTAATCTGAAGCATGTCAGACCTTTCGCAGGTGGCGCTGACCAAGATGAAGAGGAGGGCGTAGACAGTGAAAGTGTAGAAGACGGCTACGATGGTGCCTTTAGGGATGGACACACTCGGAGTCTTCAGCTCGCCTTCAGAGGAAGAGCATCATCAGACAGTTTCATGATTGTTTGTACATGAAGATTTACAAGAAGCTTTACAACGTATCAACATGTCTCCTGTTTGACGTTCTTCTGCATCATGACACGCACACCACTCAAAGGTATCAGCAAATCTTATACAGCAAGCTTTAACCTGACATGTTGGCTCCGGCCATGATCCCCGTGCAGCTGGTGAACATGACGGCAAACACGGTGGCAAAAGACATGACAGAGTTGGTGCTGTAGTCCAAAGTGTAACCAGCTGCAACAAGAACAAAAAGAGGAACAAACAGCGAGAGCATTAAAAGAAGCTCCTAAATTTAAAAGCTTGGCTCGTAAATGTATTTTCAGATCCTCACAGCCCAGGTTGTTCCTCAGCGTGGTGGCGTTGTAGCCTGTGTAGCTGGCGTTGAAGTGGACCGTCTGGTTACCGGGTCCCTGGTGGGTGATGACAAAATCCTGAGGCTTGACCGCCACGGAGCTGATGAAGATGGACAGCAGGGACACCGTGACCACCAGCAAGATGACGAAGGCGGTGCGGGAGTAGATGTGGGCGCCGACAAGACAGACGAGGAGACACAGCAGCAGGACGACCGAGGAGTACAGGACTGTGTACCAGTAACCCTGAGGGAGGACGTGGACCCCTCCGGACACAGAAGACTCTATAACAGAGGCAGGAAGGTGACAACGATAAAGAGGGGTTATGTAGTTAGTGAGAAAACAGGGATGAGAAACAGAACTTACCAGGATCTGAACCAAACACGTCAAGGATCGCCTCCACAAGACCGAGAACATACTCTCCACATGCGCACACTTTGGCCAGGAAGAACATCAAACCGATGCTTCCTCCGAACTCTGGACCTAGAGAGCGACTGATCATGTCTGATCACACTTCGTTAAGGTCGACGTTTCAACTCAAATGAACAAACTCAACAAGAACTTTGAGTTTTTGTCTTCAGGATACAGTAAGCTCCTCCTCCTTGTATGGCACCGTTGGTGGAGATGGCACAGATGGACAAAATAGTCAGAGATATGATGGTGTAGGCGACGACCAGCATTAAGAGACCCTGCAACAGGCCTGCATGACCCACCACGAACCCTGCAAGAGAGATCCCATCAGTCACCGCAGCGGTAACACCGTGAGAGACTCATGCAAACATCTAAAACCTCACCGCTCCTCAGGAACAGGATGATGCTGAACATGGAGAGGATGGTCGGCACCATCACCCCAAAGAAAGTGTTCAGTTTTCGAGGGTCTTTGCTCGGCGTCTCCGAGCTGGATTCGGGGGTGGCGTCCGACTCTGCGCCGCATGCCGCAGCGGTCACAGCGAGGCCACAAACGCCTGACGTGATCAGGGGGGTGCGCTCGTTTGACATGGTTGGTGAAGAAGAGCCGGCCTGCTTGACCTGTGAAAGAGAAATCAGTGAGGTTGATGGGATTCAAACTTGATATCTTGAAGAGCTCAGAGTACCCTAACACCCTACACTAGAACACTTTTGGTTTCTTGTGGTCCTTGAGGTTCCTCATGGTTCCTTGAGGGTCCTCGTGCTTCCCATGGTCTCTAAAGTAGATTGTGAGCCGGAGCTTTCAGCTATCAAGCTCCTCTCCTGGGGAACCAGCTCCCAGTTCTGGTTCTGGAGGCAGAGCCCGTCTCCACATGTAAGAGTTATCTGAAGACGTTCTGGTGAGGTGAGGTGATGTCAGGTGAGTCCTGAACTGTCCCTTAGTTATACCTCTATAGGCCTCGACTGCTGGACATTAATGGATGTTACCAACTTGCTTGTTGCCTGAGTTTTTCTGTTTTATTGTCGAGCAGGTTCTTGTGAATCTGGCTACCCTGGGATCAGGGATTGTGGTTGGTGGATAAACTCATAAAGACCTGGTCTACGTACAGAAAGCCTCATCAGATCATTTCAGTTCTCTGTTTCAAATTATGTTTTTGCTCTTTGCAGCACTTCCTGAAAATGAACATCATCATGTGCACAGCAGCACGTGAAGCCTCGTGAACGCCTCCAGCCTCAAACTGACTGAGCTCAGCGGCACTCAGGTGTCACCTGAAGCGACTCGTCTGAGCTGTCACTTTTCTGCACAGTCGAGTAGAGATTTGTGAAGATCGAGACAGACGCTGGGACTGACTCACTCGTTTTTAATGAAAGCTCACACCTCGGGTTGGTATGTGCAGTCAGCTGATTCACAGCTGCTTGTTTGTGGACATACTGCTGAGCTGAGTGTGGCTCTGTGTGATCAGGTGACCTTCGCCGCCCCTCCAAACCTGGAAAACCTGATCACACGACAAAGCATGATGGGACATGAAGAGACACAACCTGCTAAATAACAAACAGATCACACCCAGTGACGAGTGACTGCTTCTGAGAATTCCACTACACTCGAACAGAGCTAACAGAGCTAACTGAGCTAACTCAGCTAACTGAGCTAACTCAGCTAACTGGCGCACAGAGAGCTCTGAAGCAGAAAGAGTCACTGAAACACAATGACGACAAGTCTGTGTGGTAAATATGTTGTAACGTTAGCTGAGAGCTAGCATCTCAGAGATGCTAACAGACTAGGTAGAACTGACTGAGTTAAAAGAGTCACCATAATTAGCAGAGGTAACACAGCTAACTGAGCTAACTGAGCTAATTTGTAAATGCTTCTGTGTGGTTGTTGCTGTGCTAGCTGGGAGCTAGCGCCTCGGTCCAGCAGCGCTAACAGCCACAAACAGCTGCCGTCAACACTTCACTGTGTGGTAAATGTGTTGTAACGCTTGCTAAGCTAACAGCTCAGAGAGGCTACACCACCAGAGCGTGCGTGGCAGCATGGCTAACAGTCGGCAGGTGATGAGTCACAGCCTCCAGATCAGCCACAAAATTCATTTTAAGAAGAGCAGGGGTGTCCAAACTCTGGCCCGGGGGCCGATCCCGGCCCTCAGCTTCATGTTTGTAATGTATTACCTGTGGACTGTTTGTTACCTGAGGAAGCATCAGAACTGCAGGTGTGACTCCATTCAGTTCATACAGTGACAGAAACAAGAAGTGCTGCCTGACTGACTGTAAATCTGTGTCATACCTGCTCGTTAGGATTTATTTATTTACCCGCTGTGGGTTCAGTCAGAGTGTGTGTGTGTGTGTGTGTGTGTGTGTGTGTGTGTGTGTGTGACAGTCAGGGGGAAGTTGCAGCTTTGCTTCCTCTTCTGCAGAAGCTGTTCGTTGCAGTTATCAGTGATGGAGAGCTGACATTTCTCACCCAGTCACAGACCGGCCGAGGACCCGCAGGGGGCCGCGGGCCTCATTTTTGGAAACAAGTCGGTTACCAAAATAAATCAGCGCTTCCGGCTCGGGAGGGTGGAGCAGCTGCGGCAGAGAAACTTCAGTTTGGGATGATACGCCACATTTTCAGCTGCATGTTGTTTTTGTTTTGAGGGTGTCGGGCAGGAAGTGCCCCCCCCCCCTCCCCCCTCCACCCTCTCCACCCCCCTCTCGCGCCGGCGGCTCGCCCGGCTGTCATAAAACAACGCACCCGGTGTGAAGCGCTCCCGCGCGGTGTCACCCCCCCAAACAACAACATCCTGGATGTCTGAGTCCGGGACGCACCCTGACACAAACCGAACACCCCCACCTGACAGTCAGACTCACCTCTGAGGCTCCTCGTGACAGTTTCACCCACTTCCTGCTTCAGACCCCTCTTCTCTTCGCAGTCCGCTGCCCGCGCGCGTCTCAGGTTAAGATGTCCCGGCTCAGATGCGCAGTGCACGGTGAGCCGTGCCGAGCCGTGCCGGTCTCTGTGGGGATGCTGCTGCCGTGAGAGAGGAGCTGCCCAATAACAGCCCGGCAGCCATGGCACGCCTCGAGCCCCGATTATTTGTTCAAAAGTGTCACGGGAGAGCAGACAGCAGCCACGTGACTCTGCGGGGGGAGGCGGGAACATCACAAACATGAAGTAACGTGCCGCCGTGGAGTGACCACGCCCCCTGCTTACACAGCTGTCTGACGTCATCAATAATTCATAAATAACCCCAATAAGTGCTGCGTTCAGGTCTGCGCGTGAGTCAACAGTCAGCAACTCTCCCCTAAATCATGACGTCATCGGTCACACGCACACACACGCACACACACGCACACACCAACTATTTCACTGATTTTAGTGAAACTGGATCAATTTTCTGGAGAAAATGTTTCTGTTTTTTCAACTCTGTGATTTACAGAGTTTATGACGGACAGTAAAGCTGCTGTTAGCTCATGTTAGCTCAGTCTGTTAGCTGCTGTTAGCTCATGTTAGCTCAGTCTGTTAGCTGCTGTTAGCTCATGTTAGCTCAGTCTGTTAGCTGCTGTTAGCTCATGCTAGCTCAGTTTGTTAGCTGCTGTTAGCTCATGCTAGCTCAGTTTGTTAGCTGCTGTTAGCTCATGTTAGCTCAGTTTGTTAGTTGCTGTTAGCTCAGTTTGTTAGCTGCTGTTAGCTCATGCAAGCTCAGTTTGTTAGCTGCTGTTAGCTCATGCTAGCTCAGTTTGTTAGCTGCTGTTAGCTCATGTTAGCTCAGTTTGTTAGCTGCTGTTAGCTCATGCTAGCTCAGTTTGTTAGCTGCTGTTAGCTCATGCTAGCTCAGTTTGTTAGCTGCTGTTAGCTCATGTTAGCTCTGAGCTCACACTGAGTGTTAGTGTTTGGATCTCAGGTGTTTTGGGGTGAATGCTGGTGGAGGGTTGGAGCCAGTGTCATGCCAGAACCGGAGCTAAGCCACACATAAGTTAGTATCACAGATCACGATGTTAATTTGGTAACTCAGATAACTCAGTGTGTTTAGTGACGTTAGCCTGGATAGTTTAGCTGATGTTATGAGGGTAATAGGTAATATTAGCTGCTGCTGCTGACCTGGCTGATGATTGGCTGTTGTAGTTGTTGATCAGAAGTAATGTAATCAGATTACAGATGATTAAATATCTATTTAGAGGCTATGATCTGCACAAGCTGCCTTTTCTCATAAATAACATGTAGAAATGTGAAGTTGGACACAAACAGGATCTGTCGGACTGAGCTTCCTTTTTTCACAGAGCTGAAAACACCTCACACTCATGACTGAGTGAGTTACATTCATTTCCCTTATAGAAATATTATATATCAGCAGAAATGGAATATATAATATATTTATAGCTATGTTTAATCAGCTGAAAATAAAAATAATTAAAGTTTTTGTTGGCTTAAAATGAGAAAACTTCTGTCCACAGATGGAGAGGTGAGGGGTTCTCAGTCGGGTGAAACGTCACAGCTAGATGGCGCTAAACTCTACACGGTGGACAGACGTCGTGTTTTAAGACATAAAAACATTCAAAGAGTCTTTGTACCAGGCTGCAACCATGTTTGTTTACTGTGAAGTCATTTGAACATAGGGACGTATGGAGACTGACTCACTTTTGGAACCAGCCTCAGGTGGACGTTAGAGGAACTGCAGCTCTCTCTCAGCTCTCTGGGAGTTTTCTCCGGGGTCAGAGGGCGGTGCTGGCGGTGTTTAAGACCCGTGTGCGGTTCGTGCGTGAATGTGAGGATGAGCGCGTGTCTGACACATGAACTGACTCCGTGTGTTTCTCTGTGCGGGGCTGTGCGGGCTCGTTCTGATGAGGAGTCAGCGGAGGGGAGGAGGAAACCAACGAGAGAGAGAGAGGAGAGGGAGAGAGAGGGAGGAAGGAAACGAGGATAACGTCACGAGCGGAGGAATCAGAGTAAAAAAACGGACGGAACCGCGTTTAATGGACAGTCCTTGAGTCCTTGAGTCCTTGATTCCTTGATGCGGGCCCGGGGACCGAGCTGCGGACGTTTGTGTTTGTTGACGGCGTGCGGGATGAATGTGTCCGTGCTGACTGGCTGTGCGTGAAAAGGGGAAGGTGCTCGTCTTCGGGTTGCGGGAGGAAGCAGCAGCAGATTTCATCTTTTCCAGGAGCTCCCGCTGAAGCAGAGAAATGGAAATGTGCGGAGCTCTCCTCCGTGTGCGGGTCTGCTGCTGAAGGATTCTGCGGGAAGCATCGTGACGCGCACATCTGCAGCTCTCCGTGTATGCGTGACACAGGCGTGTAGCTGAATCCTCCGCAGGTTTTTTTTTTTTTTTGGACAGATAACGCAGCAGCTGCGGGATCATCGGGAGAATTAACAGGTAGCCGCCCCGCTCTCACGCACCCACAGCCGCTGTAGGCCGGCCGTGCGCGCGGTGGCACGGCTCGGTGAGGATGTGCCTCATTCACCGCATCATTTTTAACCAAACTCACGCAGCTACATCCGCATTTTTTAGGAGGGAGCTGAGCATCATGACGTGGTCGGAGGCCTCCATCAGGGCGCTGATCGATGTGATGGAGGCCTGAGCGCTGTGAATGCTGCAGGACTCTCATGAAGTCCAGCCTGCATGTCTGGATGGATGTGGCCTGTTTTCTGGCCTGCATGCATGTGTGTGTCTGACAGGACGGACATGCAGTGGTGGAGGAGGAGGTGGAGGAGGAGGTGGTGGTTGGGGCTCTGCAGCCTCCTCCAGCTGCAGATGTAGCCGTGCCATGTTGGTGTAGCTGCACATCAGATGCATCCAGCCTGTGAGGGGTGGGGCAAGGCACACTTAGCATCTCTGAAGAAAGATGTTTTATTCTGTTTAACCTAACCTTCATCTGCATGAAGGTGGAGGTGGGCGGAGGTCTGCTCTGTCTTTTTTTACCCTCCTCTCCTCTCCGTCCTTTGGCATGACAAAAACATGCACCGAGCATCTGGCCGGACTCATCCAGGCCTGATCTCTGATGCATCACACCCTCCTCCTCCTCCCTCCTCCCTCCTCCACCTCCTCCTCCACCCTCCTCTTCAGCATTTCTCCTCCTCATTGGCTAAATGAGCAGCTGTGCCAGGAGACCGAGACCCATGATGCACCCCCTTTTGGCTTCCATTAGTGCCGTGTGATCCATCTGGTCGCAGGTCCCTCCAGGGAACAGTGACCTACTGTAGCTAATTGCTCTTCCCCTGCACCGTGTGTGTGTGTGTGTGTGGATTTGAATTTAAAGCCTCGCAGATGCAAATCGACGCCGTCTGTGTTTGAATGTGTAACTGTTCCTGTCAGGAACAGGAAACGCTGCTTCCTGCTGAGAGCGTGATGAGGTGTGCAGTGTGTGTGTGTGTGTGTGTGTGTGACCCCGGTTGGCCCTCAGCTGAAGGATTCGTCTGCTGTCAGGACCCGGGCCTGATACTGGACCAGGTTCTGCCGTACAGGATCTGCTGCACAGCTTAGTCACTACAGATTACTGTCCTGACAGCTGTAATCAGATTACTCTGTGAGGGATTAAAATGTGTATTTTATGATTTCTGGGACAAACAGCAAATTATTTCACTTAACTGATGGAGTGGATTACGGGATTATTCTAATCTCAGCGTGCGGCGTGTTGATGCTCGGTGTGTGTGTGTGTGTGTGTGTGTGTGTTTGGACAGGTGACGGCGCCGATCCAAAATGAGCGAGCTGGAGCAGCTTCGTCAGGAGGCAGAGCAGCTTAGGAACCAGATCAGAGTAAGTCGGACATCTTTGTAGTTTTTCTAATGTGACTACGTTTCACGCGGCGTGTTCACCTGTCTGCCTGCTTCTTCCATCAGGATGCCAGGAAAGCATGCGGGGACTCGACCCTGACACAGGTGAGCGCTGAAGCTCTCAGGTGTGTTTTAGTGTGATGAACATGATCATGAAAGAATCAGATCTGACTTTTAATCACAGGTTCTGTTAAAATGCACGATGACTGTTTGAAATGAGGTTTGCAGCCTCTGTGGTCGATCAGCTGCTTGTTTTTAATCTAAAGAATCGCGGCGTTCATTCGGACCGACAGATTATCACTGAGCTCGTGAGACTAAAAATCTGCTGAAACATGAAGAATCTTTAAATCTCTGCAGGCCGACGGTCTAAATAAAGAGTTTCATTAGATCTGATGAACTTTATTTAACCTCCACATTAACCCAGATAACTGCTGGTCTGGATCCTGTGGGGCGGATTCAGATGAGGACGAGACGCACCCTGCGGGGCCACCTCGCCAAGATCTACGCCATGCACTGGGGGACGGACTCAAGGTGAGTCCAAACAGAACCAAACGGCTCGTAGATTCTAAAGCTGCTGCATGAGGAGACGATGTGAAGAACAAACAGATACATCATGTAGTCTGAAGACAAACTCAGAGCCCTCCACCTGCAGGGAGGGTGGAGGAGGTAGGCAGGGACGGTCTCTGGACTCCTTCCTGTCAGGCCGAACTTTAGATCGAGCAAAGGAAACGTCAGGATGGATTTTCATTCATGGTGCCCAGAGGATGAACCGTGACACGCTGAGGTCGTGTCCAGACTCTCTCAAACTTTTTACAGCAGAAAATATTCATCTGTCCGAGTGTGGCCGTCGAGCTGCAGGTGTTCTGCTGCGAGATGTTCTCATGCATGCATGACGTCTGAGCGTTTGTCTCTGCAGGCTCTTGGTCAGCGCCTCTCAGGATGGAAAGCTGATCGTCTGGGACAGTTACACCACCAACAAGGTAAAGTCAGCTCGCACCACCTGCACGGCCATGACTCCACTTCTGTTCATGTTCTGGGCCTCCTGCTCCGAAGGTTAAATGTCTTTTACTTCTGCAGATTCACGCCATCCCCCTGCGCTCCTCCTGGGTGATGACCTGTGCATACGCCCCTTCTGGGAACTACGTCGCCTGCGGAGGCCTCGACAACATCTGCTCCATCTACTGCTTGAAGACTCGCGAGGGCAACGTCAGGGTCAGCAGGGAACTACCTGGACACACAGGTGAGAACTCGCTGCTCTCAGCCCACTTTCTGTTCCCGCTTTACCTGAGAGTCAAACCAATGACACAGCACCACCTCCACCTCCACCCGCCTCCTGAGAAAAGCTTTGCTCCCAAACCACTAAACAATGAAGACTTCATTTACACGGTTAATGAATCGCAGGGCAGCGCCTTCTTAATGAGCCGAGGCTTCAGCTCCGCCGTGAGATTTGTGACACTGTAGCTGCTGAAAGTTATTAACACGACGTGAAGTGACAGAGCTTCATTCATGTTCGTCTGCAAATTATCACAAGAGTAGAATCCAGAACTTCATTCCTGTTTAATCACCGGTCCTCCTACGGTGGCCCAGAAAGGACAAACTATGAAGGCAAACTATGATTGACAGGTGGTCGTTCACAGACTAGGTTCATCAGTTTGTTAAAACCAGTTTAAGACTCACAGTCTGAATGAGTTTCTGGACTTCAGCGTCTACGCAGGCGAGGTCCAGAACCAGCACCGAGTGTCCGCGACCTCCGACCCATCAGGCAGCAGCTGCAGGTGGAGTTCAGACTCGAGCGTGCAGACAGAGACAGATATCAGCATCGCTTTGTGTTACAGTAGACGACACTCTATCACCTCCTCTGAACGTGTGTGTGTGTCACCTTTAATATTTCCCCCCTCACCTGTGCTTCCTGTCCTCTCAGGTTACCTGTCATGTTGCCGCTTCATTGATGACAATCAAATCATCACGAGTTCAGGAGACACCACATGGTGAGCTGCAGACGTTCAGACACCGTCAGTGTCCTCAGCTCTGTCTAACGCTCTCCTCCTCCCTCCCAGTGCACTGTGGGACATCGAGACGAGTCAGCAGACCACGGTTTTCTCGGGCCACAGCGGCGATGTCATGAGTCTGTCCCTGTCGCCCGACCTTCGCACCTTCGTGTCCGGAGCCTGCGACGCCTCGGTCAAACTGTGGGACATCAGGGACAGCATGTGCCGGCAGACGTTCACGGGCCACGAGTCGGACATCAACGCCATCTGTGTGAGCGCGCTCAGGGCGAACACGCCCGCCACATTCGTGTCTTTATTCATTAGACAGCTCAGAAGTAGAATTCTGTTTACTGTCTTATTTTTACGGGTTTCTGCGGATAGGGTTAGAACCGGCAGTGTCCAGTCTAACAGTGAACACAGCAACAGAACCTCTGAACCAGCAGTGTCCAGTCTAACAGTGAACACAGCAACAGAACCTCTGAACCAGCAGTGTCCAGTCTAACAGTGAACACCTGCTAAGGGCAGATACAGCTTCAGTAAGCTCTGCCTCCGCCCGCCTGTGTTCTGTCTCATACGCCACCAGCAGAGCAGCTCCGGGATTTGTCTCGGTGACGTCACGCTGTCTTGTCTCTCAGCTTTGGGATTTAAACCGGCAGCACGCCACGAGGATTAACGAGATTATCAATTAACAGCATATCTGAGCGCGGTGCATCAGTGCAGACTGTCAGTGAGGTCTGGACTGATGCAGCACGCAGGTGACAGTCTGATGACAGGTGGGTGAGACTCACCAGGTTCAGAGACGGTGTTACCCAATGAGAGCGCTGACGTAGCTTCCACACTTCCTGCTTCTCATCCGTCTTCCTGTGTCTCTCCTCCCCTCAGTTCTTTCCCAACGGCAGCGCCTTCGCCACGGGCTCCGACGACGCCACCTGCAGGCTGTTCGACCTGCGTGCAGACCAGGAGCTCAGCCTCTATTGCCATGACAACATCATCTGCGGCATCACCTCCGTGGCTTTCTCCCGCTCGGGCCGTTTGCTGCTGGCTGGTTACGACGACTTCAACTGCAACATCTGGGACGCCATGAAGGGAGACCGAGCAGGTGGGTGGAGCAGGAAACTACCTGAAGCTGAAGTAAGCTCCTCGACACGAGGGTGGAGATTAGTCCTCAGAGTAAAACTGAACTTTAGTCTGATGTTTCTTTGTACGTCATCTTTAAAGAAACTGAAAAATATAAAACAGAGTCGACAAATCGTCGATCGCTCAGACAGACGTCACCCTGATGAAAATTTATCCAGCAGAGGATTCACGGACTGTACATCTCTGCTGTGTTAGACCGACAGTAACAGACACTCGCTGTGTGTGTGTGTTCTTTAAAAAGTGTGTGTGTGCAGAGACGGTAACAAGCGTCCTCTTGTCTGTCCCCGTCCCTCCTGCAGGCGTCCTGGCCGGCCATGACAATCGTGTGAGCTGTCTGGGTGTGACGGATGACGGCATGGCGGTGTCCACCGGGTCCTGGGATAGTTTCCTTAAGATCTGGAACTGAGCCATGCTGCACACACACACACACACACACACACACACACACACTGCTCCCACCACAGTTTGCACCCTGTATTCACTGTATGTAAGATTCAACAACTACAACATTGTACTGTACATAATATATATGACTTAGGTATGAGTTTACACACACACACACACACACACACTGTATGCAGGACAAGACCTGAACACGCTCACACTACCTACAGCTGATTTAAGTGCGCGCACGCACACACACACACACACACACACACACGATCTGTAAAATGTAAAAATGTGACCAAATCCAGACGAATTCAGCTGCTCAAATAAAAAACACACACACGCCACTTTTACCTGAAGCCTTTTAACACGTCTGACACACACACACACACACACACACACACACACGGTTTTTCCTGAGAGACACTGCTCCTCCAGTTAAAAACAGGGGAGAAGACGTCATTGGACACTTCTGTCTTTGTTTACAATGAAGTCCAAAACGCACTTCAGACGAAATTTTTTCTCTTTGTGCGATTTTTGTCTCCGCTCACACGAAACGAATCGCAGCGACGCCGGCGTGAAGAAGAAGACGACGAAGAAGACGAGCACTGACAGACGGGCGACTGACTGATGACTGACACCGGCTCAGCGTCGTCCCCTCCTCCGTCCACACACACAGCTACAGGACACGCTCTTTGTTTTTTACACTTATTTGATTCATGTTCTCCCCTCGTGTGCCTCAGATACACTTTAAGGATTATTCATAGAGAATATTGATAAAGTTAAATTAAAATAAATAAAAGATCTGAATTCAGAAGGCGGGTGGTGAAAAAAATCAAAGCATTATAAAGACACGTTAATAAAGCAGGAGCCAGTGTTCATACTTTGACTCTGTCACTGTATTATCTGGACGTCATGATGGTATAATGTACATAATATTAATAAATAATCGCCTCTCCTGCCGCTGACTGTGCTTTCTTTCTCTGCGGCGTGTGAACGTCTCACTCACTGACTGAATCCAGTTCATGATGCAGAAGTTTTTAATCTTCTAATAACTAATAACAAAGTCAGAACACTGCAGTTACAACGAGGCTGTGATTGGCTGTCTGCGGTGATTGTTCATGGCGGACTCCGCCTCTCACCTGTAGTCAGACTCCGCCCACAGAAAGACATATAGACTTTATAAAGAGTTTAATTTAAATAAACAGTTTAATAAATTCATTGAATAACTTGTGAAGTTCCAGACTCGTTAAACCAGGCGTCAGACATGCAGCAGAGCCTCAGAGAAACATCGTTTTCAGCACCATCATGTGGCCGAACACGGACACGGTCAAAGTGACTTCACATAGAAATAATATAAAGACGTTTGACATGAATGTGAATAAAGACACAAAGAGCCTGAAGTGAGATCAAGGTCTTTTATTTTTCAAACAGTTCTGTATTAAGACATGAATTCATTCAACACAATCTGAAAGTTTAAAGTTTATCAGTCTATGAAATACAATCTGGAGTTAACCTCTCACGAGTAACACAGACGCGCGCACACACACTAAAACATTGCAAAGATGTTTACGTCTTTAAAATTAAAAAACAGAAGTTATCGAAAAAAGAAGAAGAGTAGATATTCTGTCCAAAGATCAGCTGATCCGTCCACACAATGTGTAAGCTATGAGAGAGGAGCGCCTCGTCACCATCAGCCATCGACCAACTCATGAAGGTGAGACGAGCCGACAGGTGAAGGTGTTAGTGACAGAAGAAGCAGCGAGTCGGTTCAAAGTAAAGAAGCGGCGACACGAAGCGGCTGATTGGTTCAAATGTTTGTATTGCTTCTTAAAGACTAACGGCTCCCTGAAGGTGTCTCCAGGTGAGCTCCTCTCCCGCCGCCAACACGTTCTCAGCCTCCGTCAGGCTGATGGAGCCACGAGCTGTGACGGATCTCAAAGTTCTCAGTAATCTGAGGCAGAAATACTCTGATTACTCTGATATTCTGCAACGTCAGCGCGTCTACACGCGCTCGTACCGCGCCTCGTGTGATGTCATTCAAGGCAGCGTCAGTCGTAGCTGACCTCTGCGACGCGCTCGAACACCACTGACTCATGGGTAATGTAGGCTGCAGGTGTTTAAAGCTCAGTGACATCACCACCTGTCGTCACCTGAGCGACACGCCTCCACCCAGGAGGACGAATCACGTGCAGCGTCTCCTCTCACTGAAACTACTCTGATGGATTAACTCCGACTGGGCGGAGTGGATGAAGAAAACAAACGCTCCCTCCCTCTCTCCCTGTGATCTCTGCCTGTAATACATTGTGCTTTGATTAATAGAGCGTACACGTTTATCTTTTATATAAATACAAATCTGTCTTATAGATGTACATTCACTTTGATCTCTCAATATAGACTCATTTACAGATTTTATAAAATAGGCTTCTCAGAATATATCGAGCTAATTTCCCCACGACACGGTCACACAGTCAAACAGGCTGCGACGTCACGACGAACACGTTTCATACGTATGGCTTTTCTCTGCCGCCTCGACACGTCAGCCGGACTCTCCGCTCACTTATTGCAACGTTCTGAATGAATTGGAGTTTTTTGAATGTGTGCGGTGCCAAAAAAGTTTCAAGTCCATCTACAGGATTCTCTGGATTTGACTTAAGTGCACTTAACTGGCACAGAGCGAACGTGTGTGTGTGTGTGTGTGTGTGTGTGTGCCCGGGGTGAGGGGGGCTCCTAACCCATCTTTAACCTCTCGCCTTCCCAACTCCAAGGCACTGCTTTAAAGTGTAAACATGGCAGGTTGATAGAAAAATTAGGATTGAGTGCCCGAGCTCGCGTTGGTCTGAAATGTGGCACGTGACAGCTGATACTAAATTCTCATTTTAATGGCTGACATGCTGTGAATGTGTTTACTGAAGACAGAGCGCAGTCCACCCTCTTTGACTCGGCTCTCAGCCCTGACCACGCATGAAATAAACCTCCGTCGATCACGAGCCAACGTTCCTTTCACGACTAGTTCAGACTGAACGTGCCGATCTGAGTGGAGGACGGCCGATTATTAGTGAGCAGTCAGCTGATTTATTTACACCCTGAAAGGATCATTGGTTAGTGATCTGCACGAGGAGTTTCTATTTCAGCTCCTTTGGCCTCGTTTAATCCCCCCGATGCAGAAGATGCTGTGAACTTTGGCAGAATGTACAGATAGAAAATATATTAATAAGTCTCGTGTTCCAGCCGGCGACTTTAAATCTTTCCACTGGCTGAAGACGAATCTGAGCTGAACCACCGAAACACACGCAGAAGATCCAAAGAGTGAAAGTGTAATGTACAGCAGAGCGGATCGCCGCGTGGCGACCGCCCCGACACGACCAGCCGACGTGACCTCCGCTCCTCAAACAAGGACTCCACGAGAACAGCGTATATTGCGATATAACAGCAATATAATTACAGTAAATTAAGGATAGCAGTCTAATACCAATACAGAACCACTACATATAAATAACAAAGTCTGCAGTTTGTAAATCTACGAAAAACAAAAAGTTTAGATAGAAAAAAAAGGCGAAGCAGGCGACGCGTCAGCGCTGATTACACGCGCTGCACGTCACTTCTGATTGGTTCATTTCGAATCCGACATGGTTTGATCGTTTGTCCAGACAGAGAACTAAAAATATTTAAACGAGCTACTTTGTCCCGACTTCTTTGTTGTGTTTTAATCCTTCTTTAACCTCCCTGAACGTGTGTGTGTGTGTGTGTGTGTGTGTGTGAGGCCTGCCAATGATTGAGCTCTAAGTTTAAGGTGCTACGTATTTACAGCTTCATCTGGACGAACAGGTTAGTTTAAGTAATAATGCCTTCTTCAAAACGAACTGTCGAAGCATCAGGAATGTTTTAACGTACTTCACGATTAGGAACTAAAGTCACGACTGAACACGGGTCCACCAAGAAAAGGAAATCAAGACGAGAGTATATACAGTACAAATTAAGATGGCGTCAACATCTGAAGCTCATCGTGAGTTTTCGTGGTGACTCGAAGGAGCTGCGATGTTTTCAGGGGGCTCGGTACAAACGTGTGTTTAGGAGTGTCGGCTAGAATAAGCTTAGAGATTATTAGTGTGTGTTTGTGTGTGTGTTTGGAGCGTGAGTGAGTGTGAGAGCGAGACACAAAGATAAAGAAGTGTTCACATTTGTGTGCATGCGTTGTGGGAGAGTTTTGGATGCACTTCCTTCCTCCGAACCCAGCCGGGTTTCCCTCCCAGGCCGACCTGCATCAGCTGATCACCAGTTCATGATGCAGTTCCTGTTCAGGGTCATGAAGTACACCTGGCTGCTGCCGCCGGACCGCACCGACGCAAAGAACACCTGAGGACACAAAGCACACGTCAACGCGACTGTCCCGCGCTCGTCACGTGGTTTTAATTTGAAAATTGGCCTGATTCTCCATCCTGTTTCTGGGACTTCCTGTCAGGGCGCTTCACGTGTCTCACCTTGTCGTTCCTCTCGCAGAGGAACTTCAGCCTCTGAGCTCTTTTGTGCATGAAGACGCCGTCGAGGTGTCCGGTCTCCACGGAGCGGATCTCGATGGCCTTCTCTCCCCATCCCATGATCTGATTGGAGCAGATGTGAGCTGGAAGGTAAACGTCAAACATTAGGCTCAGTTTGAACAGATTTCATTCGTCATCGTCTGTTTTTGGATTCGCACCGACAGACGTGGGCATCTCTCCCCACTGCAGCACCACGTCCTTGATGATGCGCCCGTAGGTGTTGACGTAGACGCCCTCGTCCTCGTAGCACAGCAGCATCTCCATGCCGTCTGAGCTGGGCAGGAACACGATGGCGTGCGGCGTCACGTGACTCTGGATCTGTTTGAGACGGGAGCAGACGGGATGAGTTCCTGAAGGTCACAGAACCCGGCCGTCCGTCCGTCTCTCTGACAGCTGCAGACTTACGTGAACAGGGATGTAGATGTCGTAGTTGTTTCCGGAGTCGACGTCGATGGCGTGGAATCCGGCGCAAGAACCGTAGATGACCTTCAACCTCTGACCCTCCTCCACCGTGAGGTCGACCAGGACGGGCCTGTGTGGCAGGTCTGCAAAAGACTGATGACAGGACGTCAGCGTGAGAAGACGGAGCGCTCGCCCGCTTGATTGATCTCGCATATCTAATCCAGCTCACTTACCTTGAAGGCCATGAATTTGTGATAAGGCTTCGGCGCCCAGGCGTACACCTCCACGGCGTTCTTCAGAGCGATCACCAGGAACTTTATCCGCTCGTATTTCACTAGACAGAACAACCACAAGGCCGTCCGACATCAGATCCTCGCGATCAATAATTCACGTGCCAGATTCATTTATGAGGATTCATCCAGAGAGGAACAAAGTCGACTGTCACTCACCCACTTTGTAGTGAACGCAGCCCTCCATCTCCCCCACCGTGGTCCAGCCCTGCTTCTTCTCCACCTCGGGGTCGTTGTGGAGGATCTTGTTCCTCAGCCAGGCCAGGTAGTAAACACGCACCTTGTTTTTCTTGCCTTGACAGACGACAGGTAGATAGATCAGAGTTAACGAGAGAGATTCATCAATGTAATTAAAACTTCAAATGAAACTTCAAACTTCTCATGACATTTTAATATCAAACTTAAATGATCTTTTCTCGTCTTGAAATCTGTTTTAAGGACGACACTGATCAGTGTTTGTGTTACTGCAGACTGAGCCTCTGACCACACCACAGCTCCTTATCCACAATGTCCACCATGTTTCTAGACCAGAACAGACAAAGAACTGTCGCAGGTCCACAAACCCAACGATGGTTTAGTTAGAGGAGCTGCAGCGTCTGTAGATATAAAAGTTTCAGTCTAACACAGATTATGTTCACGTGATTAAACGCTGATGAGAACAGTATGAAGATCATATTCTGTCTCACTGAGCAGTTGAAGATTTCTGCTGAATAATTCTTCATATTTGGTTTAATCTAAATATACTTCCACTCCTGTGACTCACTTCAGATGAATGAAGTCAACATGAAAAGATAAATAATGAGTGAATGTCTGACGGAGTGTTCTGGTGCCAGCAGCACAGACGACAGCAGACTGTTTGCTGATCAGCAGTAATGACCTGATATGGTGATGAGCAGGTTGAGGCCCTCCAGGACGTCCATCTGTTGGAACCTGCGGGAGTTGATGAGGGGGTAAACTTTGCCCTGACCACTCCGGTCCAGCAGCTTCAAGCCGTTCTCTGTGCCCACCAACAGGTTCACACCTGGAAACACAAACAGCTTCGTTATGCATCAGCCCGTTTGGTTCCCCCTCGGGTCGTCACAGAGGCGATGCAAGAAGAGAAGAGCGGGAATTGATTTGATAAAAATAGCTCCGATAATGAAGCAGAGACACCGTGTTCTCACATGAAGAGCTATTAATGTCACGCTAACTCTAATTGAAGGAACACCGGCGGCCTCAAATCTCATTTCCATGTCGCATGTTTGCAGTTTTTAGCCTTTGTGCATGCGGAGCTCTGACGTGGAGGGAGAAACGAAGGGTTAACACGAGTCCTCACCCCAGAGCGCGGCACACAGGATCTCAGAGTTGAACCTCTTCTTGTACTTGCGGATCTCGGGCGTGTCGTTGGGCGGGCGTGTGTTGGTGGGGTTGACGTTCACCATGGAGCCTTTCCTCACCTCCATCTTCAGCTGCTCAAACCTGGAGCCTGAACATGGAGGCACGAGAAGACATTAACCTGCCGTGTCAGAGGGGGAGCAGGCTGGAGGATCCAGGTTTCAGGACTCACCGGTCACAGATATGTTATCCCCGGTGCTGCCTGGTGACTGGTACATGCCCAGATCCACAAAGGTGGTGAAGGAAGACTTTCCAGAAGCTTTAACCAAACCTCTGGACTGATACTGGGAGAGAGAGAGCGAGGTACACAGGGTCAGCATCGTGTGTATGTGTGTGTGTGTGTGTGTGTGGCATTAAAACAACTCCTGTTTGTATTTTTGATGATTTTCCACTAACAGGCTGAACTCAAATGAAGTGTGTGTGTGTGTGTGTGTGTGTGTGATCGTGGCAGATAGGGAACATATAAAAATAAAGCAGAATTTGGGGCTGATAAACTTAGCCTGAGTGAAACTCACATCATACACAGAGTCCTTCCCAGGAGAGGAGTGAGTGGCTGAGTCGGTGGGGGAGTGAGAGGGCTGCACCACATCTGGCAAGTTAGTGTATCCATTATGGCTCCTCTTCTCTGGGGTCTTTCAGGTAACACACACACACACACACACAGAAACATAAGGTCAATGACAGGGTTGGGTTAATCTGCAACACGTGACGTCTTTAGTTAACTTAAAAAGTCGAGTTCATGTTTTAAACACGGAGGTGCCACCGCTGGTCTGCATGCAGCACAATCTGGTTCTGGTCAGCCCAGACTGGAGTTCTGAATGTTCCAGTGAAACCTCGCCGGGTTCTTCTGTCACGTCAGCCACAGTGTTGCTTTGTAATTATTCTGGTTCATGTGCTTCTGAACATGTAAATATGCTACATAGTTGAATAGTTTCCCTTTCCGCACGGGGTGTTTTATTTTGAAAGTCGACTGGATTCTCTTTCCTGTTTCTGTGTCTGACTTCAAACACGGACAGCCGTGTGCTCAAACAACGGGTCACAGCCGTGACCGCTGAAAGAGACAAACGTGTTTCCTGTCACCTTCAGGAGAAAAGGAAACATTCAATATTTATTTTGACACTGCTGCTCCAAAATGATTTTAACAGACTGCAGATCATTTCATTCTCAGCTCTGTGGTGACGTCAGCAGAACACGACGCTCTGCAAAAGTTTTATGAATTACCAGAAGATAATTTACAGTTTCTATTTTGTCTCTCTCACACACACACACACACACACACACACACACACACACACACACACACACACAGTGTATGTGTGTGTGAAGGTGACACTTCCCACATTCAGCTCATCATGAGCCACCTGTGAGATGTGTGCCGTCTGTCACTGAATCATTCTGCCGTCTCTCCAAAAACCTCGAACCTTTCTGCCAATCGAACACAGGGTGGCTGGCAGGGTGGCAGAGTACAGGACACACACACACACACACACACACACGATCATGGACTGTGTACTAAAGGTCTGCCGGAGCTCTCATGGTCATCTTCGGGCTCCCAGCAGCTCTACTTTCTCCTACAGTTCTCAGCACCAACAGATGTGCATCACTGACGCTGTGCCTACATAACATTACGCTCTATTTATAGCAGACTTGGCAGTGTACTGTACATCTGCCTCCCCGATGAGTAATTTCTTCCTGAGTGCTTGTTGAACGTTGGTGCAGAGCGCTGAATCTACAAAGATGCTCTCTGACTTCGAGGGACTGTTCCTGCAGGAAAACGTCGAGCCTTCTTTGTTTCATCGGGTTTTATTTCTAAGAAACATCACAGGAAGGAAACCATCAAGTCACAATGAGTTTCCAGCGTCGTTACCTACACGGATGACTCACCCTCTGCACCAGCATGGTCTGATCCCCGTATCCTCCAGCCTGCTCCCCCTCTCCCCCCTCGCCTTCGTCTTCATGAACCACCATGGTGTTGACGGAGTCGGTGTCTGCATCGCGGTGGCTGCAACAAAAAGAAATATTAAATATAAAAACGTTCTCTGCGTCCTGGATTGTTGGAGGTGATGGAGGTGTTGGTGTTACCGGTCGGTGGGGCTTTCTTCCTCCTCAGCTCCCTCGCCACTCTCGCTCTCCTCGCTGCTCTCGCTGCTCTCTGAAGAGGAGGAGTAGTCGTTGGCCTTCACCGGAGGTCGTGGCTGCTCCTCAGCACGCTCTTTAGCAAAGAGGCCGTGATCCTGCACACACACACACACACACACACACACACACACAGTTCACATTAAGAATGCATTGAAAGTTTTAAAATCAACGCAGCTCTTAAAGGAAGCAGAAACAAACGGTGAGGGCTCCTCAGGTCACCTGACGATGTCTGGGATGAGTGTGTGACGTCGTCACATTAAAACATGATTCACTCTGTGGACGGTGCAGGGCGGAGCTTCTCAAAGTTCATCAGGTCAGATTGGTGAAGACAAAATAACATTCAATCAACTCGATTGTAACTTTCAATTAACGTCACGTCTCCTGTCACCTCCAGCAGAATCGTAGAAATCATTTTGTTTGTGATTCAGAGCATCAACACACACTCAAGGACTCAACGTCGCCGTGACAACGATGTCAGTGACGGGAAATAAGACACATTCACTGTGAGTGAGATACGAGGCCGGGTCCAGACTTTGAGAAGCTCTGGTGTGAAGCATGCAGTTCATTCATAGCAGAGGTCATGCAGGAACACTGAAGTTCACGACACACACACACACACACACACACACACACACACACAGATACTAACCTCTCCTATAGCTCTCTTGTAACTCTGCAGTTTGGTGGATTTAAGAAGAGGAGAAAGATGAAGGGAGACAGCAGCAGTGTGAAGCAGAGATCATGTGAGTGTGCGTACAGTAAAGTCAGAGCTGTTTGTTTCAGTGTTAAAGTTTCTAAGGAGGGACAGAGGAGAGGCAGCTTGGAAGAAGCACTTACAGCAGGACGCCCGGGGCGGGAGGAGGTGCGAGACTCCCCCGGCTTGTGACGACTGTCGTGGGACAGAATGGGTGAATCCATTTTGGAGGAACCTGCGAACAGAAATGTTGCGGGTGTCGTTATAGTTCTGAGAGCTCAGACTGACTGCCTGCAGAGAATTAGCTGTGGGGACGCAGCGACTCACTGAGGATACGATGCCTCTCCAGAGAGCCGGTCTGCGGCAGATTGGAGATGATGCTCATACTGTCTCCTCTCTCCCAGCGGTCATTGCGGCTCAGATCTGGATTACTGTCGTGAGGATAATGAAAATGAGTCGTCATTAAAAACCTGTCAGTGTTTAGGAGGAAGCATCTGATCAGATGTTCAGTACCTGGCTCTGACTGGGTGCCTGATGCCAGAGGTCAGGTTGGTATTGAGAGCTGTGGCGATGGACGCCGTCCTCTGAGGGATCTGAACAACATCAGACACAGAATATTAGACTGGGTTCAAACCTAAATCAACAACAACAATGTGAGTGAACACGAATGTTCAGTCCATTTCTCAGCACTGTGTAGGCGGATCACAGTTTGACTGACAGCTCCCTGGAGGTCAGGATGATAAACAACGTCCGCTGTGGACGAACGGGCGCCGCACCAGACTGAACATTTCCATCTCGCTCTCAGTGAGGATTTATATCGACCGACCCAGAGCTGATGATTGATGGAGTCGTGTTATTTTGTTTCTGTCTCAGGTTTGAGTAAAGTTTTATGATGCGTTAACCAGACAGTTCATCTGATCTCAGCGCGGTCAAAGAGACTCAGAAGGTGCACGGGTGGATTTCTATGTTTAATAATGAAAACAGGTGAAGAGTATTTCCTCTCCGGACACTAAAGATCTAAATTAGAGTCAGGCTTTGAATGCATCGATCACATCACCCACTGTAAGATTTGAACCGTGCAGGTCAGAGACGCTGAAGGTCTCCTCACACAGTAACTAACTGTACTTCAGGTTTGTCAGATCTCACCTTAGGTGGGAGTTCCACGTCCGGCAGGCGGATCCAGGGCCCGCGATCCTCTCTGATTTGGTGTGTCTGCGGGGCCGGAGTTTCAGAGGTGGGGTCTGAGTTTTGACGCACCAGCTCTCTGGAGTGGATGGGGCGGGGTGTGGGGGTGAGGGAGGGGTCCTGGGTGGGGAAGGCGGACATGGTCTTAGTGGGCTGATCACAGAGGGACTGGGAGCGAGGGACAGGGGCAGCATAAGGCTTCAGTGGAACCAAGTGAGCCATCTGGAACTGCAGAGGACAGACCGGAAGGAAGGAGGAGGAGCAGCCGGGCAGGAGGAAGGAGGCACAAGACAGTCGGAGAAGCAGGCCGGAGAGGAGAAGAATGCAAGGTTGTGTTTGTGTTCCGAGGTGAGTTTAAGTTTTAAGAGAAAAGAAGAAAAAGAAGGCGTAAATAAGGAAGCATGGACTGAAGGGTGAAGCACCACGCAGCGCCTGCTGTCTGACACCCACCTTTCCCTGCCCTCCTTGGGGCTCGACAGGCCTCTGCATTGGGGGGGTCTGAGCAGACTGGACCACTCCTGACTGGCTGATGGAGTCAGAGCGTGACTGGATGGCAGTGTCAGAGACGGTGGTGCAGATCTTGGGGGAGCCCTGTCTGTTGAGCTTACTTCGCTCCTCCACCTGGAACAAGGACCACAGTTAAAGAGGGGGCAGGGCGTGCTGAGGTGCGACTGAACTGTGTTACTTCAAGTGTAGGTAACGGTTCTACCTCGCGGGCCCAGGTGGGTTTGTTGTTGGGCTCCAGGTTTTTGTTGTAGTGGTAGAGCTGTGGCTTCTTCTCCTGCTGCTGCTGCTGCAGAGACACCAGGTATGCATGCTCCTGCTGCAGCTGCCTCTGCAGACGCTCCGACTGACGCTGCTCCTCCAGCTGCTTTCGCTTGTACTCCTGAGCACAGAAACACACTGCAGTCAGACGCAGGCTGGATGAACTCACAACCAGCCGCAGAGGGCTGTATGCTTACACTAAGATAATACGTTTGGGCAGATTTTATCAGTGTACTATTTTTATACTGCAGTCAATTACCAACCCACATCAAAAGAGAATCGATCGCTGCGTCTGCAGACAGACCTCCTTCTGTGCTCTATATTAAACAGACAGTGTCAAAGTGGGTCAGCTGACTTATCGGTTTTTCATCAGCACGGGTGTCTCGGCCTTTTGACGGCCACCAAACTGACGAGGAAACAAGAAAAGAGAGTTTCATTCACGCCTCATTAGATTCATTATGACCCACGCAGTCTGCGGATACAAACGAAGACAAAGTTCTCAGACACAAACACTGCGGTGCTCCTCTGCAGAGAGATTCCAGCCTGGCACCTGGCGAGAACGCCTGAGGATGCCTCACCAGGTGCTTCCCCGTGTAGGAGGGGACACAAAGGAGGGATTACGGGACGCTCCGTCGTCTCTCAGCAGGACCTTGAGGAGATATGAGCTTCCTGCCCTGCTGCCATCACCGTGACCCTGACACGGATACGCAGCTCTGGTGAAATCCTCTCCACCTCCACAACATCTGACTCTCAGTCTGCCTGAAGCGAGGACGCTCACTTCATGAATTTATATCTACTCTCATGTAAAATCTGATGAGTGTTCATTCTGTTTCAACAAAGCGAGAAGAAAAAGGAAACAGCAGCTCACAGCGTCACGTAACAGCAGCCGTGTTGACGTTTGGTCTGAATATAGACGTGACACTTCCTGCCCAGCAGTTCGTTTTTTCCTCGAGCCCTTTGATGGACTTCATGAGGTTTAGTTCAGCTCATTCACATTGGCCTGTCACAGTCTGCAGGAAGGCTCTCACTGTGAGGCAGCTGCAGGAAGCGTTGAGTTTGACTCAAATAACAGGAGAGGAAAGCTCGTTACGGACAGGTGTGTCACACAGCCGCTGGATGAAGAGACCTGAAGAGGCGGCGTGCGGCGTTTGTTCAGTTAAAGTGTGTTTGCTGCTTTACAGCTGGTCCTTTTGTTACGACTGAACATGGCTCGTGTGCGTCACGTGTTCCTGCAACCCCGACTGTGTGCACGACTCATAAATGACCTCAGCGCTGTTCCTGGGGGTTCGCTGCACACATCATCTCTGCTAATTGTCCCTGAACCCGACAATGAACCCCTAAAAACTCCTCCAGGGACTCAGTACTCGGTGCTTTCTCTCTCTCTCCCCCCATTCTGATATTCACATGCACAGGCATACATGTGTAAGGAAAGATATGCAGTATAAACATGTCATCTGCCTCACACAGACAGCTCTGCAGCTCCTCTCCTCCACAGGAGCTCGCTCAGTCCCTCCAGTGTAAAGATACTTTTGCACTCATACACTGAAATCTGCCCAGAACTGCCCCCGAGATCTAGGTCAGTGCGTCTTTTTCAAGACATGCAATATTGTGGGAGGTGTAGACACACACACTCACACACACACACAGCCTGAATCTGCTTTATTTTGTGGAGCTGTAAATGTTCATCTCAGCTGTGTGTTTTGACGTACAGGGAAAGAATGAGGCGCACACACACTCTCAGGAGGTTTTAGAAGTCAAAACACGGAGTGAGATAAAGTTAGACGAGTTACCATGAGCAGTGCTTGTTCCTGAAGCAGCTGCTGCTGAAGGATTTCTAACTGCCGCTGCTCCTCTTCCAACTTGTGTCTGATAAACTCCTGAGGAGGGGCAAGAAGGCAGGAAAGAGGGGCATTAAAGAGGGGGCGGAAAGGCAGATGAAAGTAAAAAGGGAGAGGGGTGCATGATGGGAGAAATAACAGTTATGTAATGTCATTTCAGTAAACAGAGACACGAAGCAGAATCAAAGCTGGTTATGAGATATAATCATTTAATGTTCAGTGCTGAAGTGTTTGTGGCTGCAGGTCGATGCCAGACTCGGTGTTACTGAGGGGAGACTGGAAGCAGAGCATAAGAGACGCAGAGAGCTCTCCCACAGAAAACTCATCTCTGAATAAATACACTAATTTAGACCCTTGCTGCTATGGCAACCTACTTGTGGAATTTCACCACCGAGAGCAACTTGCACTGTGTTACCGGTGGGCACGCCCACACTCTGCGTCCATTGGCTGACAGCAGCCCCACGTCTCCCGTGGTTGGTTACCTGCTCCCTCTCGGCCAGCCTCCTGTCTTCCTCCCGTCTCATGTCGTCGAGCCTCCGGTGGGGACCTTTTTCCTGCTGCCTCACCATCTCTCGTTCTTTTCTCTGTTGCTGGGAGAGAAGGGTGACAGGAAGAAAGAGGAATGAGCGCAGAGGGCTGTGTTTGCACTGGGGAATTCATAATGGAGAGCCTGCTTAGGAGCAAAGCCTCCCCTGAAATAAAGGGAAGCAGGAGTACAGAGAACAGAGGCTGTGAGTCATTCACACACACACACACACACACACACACACACACACACACACACACACACACACACACACACACACACACACACACACACACACACACACACACACACACACACACACACACACACACACACCTATTGAATCCTGATCATCTCCTGAGCAAGCTGCTCTGATTAAACTGACCGCAGATCAAATCACGTTCAAACATCACGGCCTGCTTTGTGCTGAGACGAGAACCTCCTCCTTGGTGGTGACACAAACACTCAGTTGTTGTTGGCACTAGTTGAAGAGAGGAGCCAGAGATGATCCCAGGAGGAGGAGGTGGAGGTATATTAGGAGAGTTCAGTCTCACTGCAGTAGAACACCTTACCAACACCGCACAGCGCTCAGAATAACTGCAGCGGTGTAATTACGTGTCCCACGTAGCTCCTCAAACGTTTCACAGCTGCTGACACTTTGTCAGCCGTCGGCGAGCCGAGGAACAAAAAACAGACGCAACGGACTTAAACTAAAGATGTGAAGATCTGTGGTGGAGGTAACTCTGAAACCTCAGAGCGGTCTGTATGCGAAGATAAAATGACATTCATCCTGTCCTAATGTCATCAGCTGCCCTGACATTTAACCTGCACTGTACAAACCGACATGTGGAGTCAGAGGAAGGACAACAAAGAGAATGAAGCAGCATGTGTTCGTATCTGGACAGTGATCCAGATCTGAGATCACGTTTGATCATTGATCAGTCTTTCTGTAGTAGAAGATTTAAACCTCGCTCTGAATAAAAAGCTGCATGAAGTCAACACACGACGATCAAAGTGTAAACAGATCCTGTTTTAATGTCACCCCACGCTCCTCAGAGCTTCTCGTCTTTGTGTTGGTTCATCGTCATACACACAGCTAGCTCGTTAGCCGTCCTGTTTGAATTATTTAACACTACAGCCTAAAAACAACAGACAGATTGGAGCATATGCAGCCTTCAGGCTCATTCACAGCCTCCTAACACACATTATCGTCTTAGTGTAGAAAAGTACGTTTCCACAGATGTCATGCTCGGTAACGTCTGACTCTGGGCGAATGTTTGCAGGATTAATAATTCAGGCTTGTTTTGCCAGGAGCTGGAATAATCTCACTGTTTACAGACTATCTGCTGCTGCTGAAGGTGACCTCAACTGTTCATGGAGATCTGAGTGATAACCAGACAGGTAAAGTGTACTGCTGCACATGACTCGATCTGAGCTCTTTAAACATGTCATTTTATTTTAGAACGTATAATTTACTCTGTTTAGAGTCGATACAGAGCGTAAAGCTTCAGAGGAGACCACATGCTGACCTGAAGATCAAATTAAAAGGCAGACGCCGTGACGTTCAGTGAAATCTGAGATTTTGGCTTTTCTTTGAAATCCAGGAGACGCCGACAAACTCTGACATGTTTGTATCATAAATGTAGGACGATGAATCCAAACAAAGACCGAGCACGATGACGAGGAGGCAACATCTGACATTAATATGAACGTGTTGTCGACACTGCAGACACCCGATGAATGTGTTTATATTCTGTGAAGCAGGAAGGCGACTAACAGAACAACCACATCCCTGAAACACGACTCTCTGAACTCAAAGTATTTACAGCTGGAGAACTTTGTAATGACAGTTTGTTTCCATCATTCAAAGTTGGAAAGTTGGTAGCATCGTTCTTCTCCTGGCGTCTAAGCGTCACTTCCCGCTCGATCGTACCTCTTCCAGGCGGCGGCGCTGTTCCTTCTGCTCCTCGATGCGTTTCTGGCGATCGTGCAGCAGTTGCCTCTTGTGTTCCTCGGGGTCTCTCCGCTGAGCCGCCAGCTGGGCCTGCTGCCTCTTGTGAGCCTCCGAGCGCTCCTTGTTCTCCTGCTGCAGGCGCTGGAAGTCCCGCCTCAGGGTGGACTCGCCGGGCACGTTGAGGATTGAACTGACGATGAAGAAATGAAGATATGAGCGAGACGAGCACGTGACTCAAAGATTCACACGACTGGACAGAGATGATGAAGAGGAGTTACCTGGACTCTCTGTCATCTCCACGGTTTTCATCCTCTTCATCGCTGCCGCTGTACTCGTACTCCGTCTCCTCTGCAAGAATAAAAAGAAGTCAGACATCACATGTACAAACTTTAGGCCGTGCTAACCTGCAGTACACGGATCTCATCTCATCGCTCACCTTTCTCTCCCCTCTTCTTGCGCGTGCGGTCGATATGGTCTTTGAGCTGGATCCGGACCTGCCGCTCGGTGGGCTGGTCCCGGATGAATGAGTGCTTGAGAAGCTGCTCCGTGGACGGTCGGCTGGGATACGTCTTCACCAGACAGCCCTCTATAAAGTCAATGAATTTTTTGGACCTGGGAGGAAGGGGGGAGGTTAGAGGACGGTGAACTAGTGAGGGAGAGCGGGAGGCAGCATCCAACAAAACTCAGAGAGATTCGAGTGGGACGACGTCTCCTTCACGTGTCCGACTGGAACTTTTCATCGTCAGTCTCGCGTTTCATTTTGCAGAGCCGATACAGAACTCATCGGACATCGTGTCCATCCCAACTTCATGGTCAGATTTGTTCAGTCAGTGCTGACTGATGTGAAAGACACTCTGCAATCTGAATGCACAGACTCGACTAAGTGGGTCAACTAACGAGTCACAGGAGAAGTAAAAAGGACACAGGGTGGACAAAGAACAACAGATTAGTGTCAACACTGGAGCAACACATGACGTGTCACACTTCAAATCTGAGTGAAGGACAAATCCAGCAAAGTAACCTGAAGAAGCACGTCTGTCAGTTTGTCCTCAGTAAATGTGTTTATGTGCATTGAACCTGGTTATCGCTGCTCTGCACTAACACCAAGTCAGCACAGTCACAGTGTTACAGAGTAAACGTCTCCTGCATGACCTGATTTCCACACAAGCTGCAGAACTTCTTGTATATTTATAACTTATTTTAATACAAAGAAATAAGAAGACATGAACAGCAGTCATCTGTCTGTCAGCATGTTTTAACATACATGTGCTGTAGCTTCATATCTCAGACACAGACTGATGAGGCGTTTACTGTCCGACACGCTGAGGTCTGTTTGTGGGTTAGATGAGGAGACTTTAGCAGGAGAGCTAATGTGGCTCGTTGCTGCAGGCTGGCTCAGCACGGTGACGTTCGCACTTTACACAACATTTCATTGGCTGTACTGAAATAAGATCTACGTAGACGGACACCCAGCGATCCCCAGGAAACAGAAATGAAACAGATTTGTTTGCTCGTCAGGATGATACTCAAAGTTTTGAGGATTTCAGACACATTTAGCCTCACGTGGAGCACAGTGAGTGAGATGTATGTGAATCAGAGCCATGGTTGATAACTCACCATTTTTTGGACTTGAGTTTGGGAGGGGGATTCCTGGGAATCAGGAAGAGGGCTCTCATTGGATGCATGTCACACAAGGCTGCAGACAGAGAGGAGACGGGGGGTGATCAGTCTGATTAGATCCTCACAGCACAGAGGAGGACAAAGGAACATCAAAACACAGAATATAATTTATTCTGTAGTCTGTAACACTATCCACCATCACGCATATTCTCTGTGTCCTCCAACATGGTTACAGCTGCTGTTATCCAATGTCTCCCGCTGCCCCAGGCTTATTGTTGCTCTGAATGTGAGAGCAGGGCCTGTGAGTCATTGTGTTCCCAGCGTAGGTAGGTAGCTAAACCTGACTGGTTAGCTTTACACTCTCACACACAGCAGATAGGCTTCTGTTACGCACTCTTCTTTTGGACATATGCAACGTGACTGAGAGAGCCCAAGGCGAGAAGCAACTTTCATTTCAGGATTTTAAAAACAAGACAGGATCACGAGGCCGCACCTTCTCCGGCTCCAACATGGAGGACAAAGAGGAAGGTTCAGCAAACACTGGAGGTCATGTGATCAGAACAAGAGACAAAAACAACAAAGACTGCAACCACGGACGATCTCTGGTGTCCTCACACATTGAATTCTTGTCATTTAATTACAGGAAACTAAATTTGATCTTAAAAATAAGAATATGACGATGCTGATAGGTGATTCATCTTCTGAGTTATATTAATTAATGCGCTCACATGCAGATACATGTGTCAGTGTCTGTCTCGTCATTCTCATGTATCAGAGGAAGTCTTTGTATCCGCTGGCTGCACCAGAAGCTCAGAAACATCAGCTGTTGCCCCCGGAGGCTAAATCTGCAGCAGCATGGTGTGTAGAAACTTTGTAGTGTTCATTAGTGCATTAAAAAAGGTTTTTAAATCAATTTAAAAGGTTTGTAAGTGCCGGAGGTCTGAAAAGTAGACTGTGCTTAAACTTTCAAGATCCCCTACAGACGTGTTTTAATTCATATGAAGAGAATAATCTGTCTCACTGAAATAATCTAATACTTTAGAAAGTTTGATGAGAGGACACAGATTTTCTGTGTGTGTGTGTGTGTGTGTGTGTGTGTGTGTGTGTGTGTGTAAGCTTCATCTCAGATCAGCGTAATATGATACTTGCAGGTAAACGCCTCAAACTTTGGCAGACAAACGTGAAACAAACAAGCGAAGAAAGAAAAAAGTTTTCAAAGATTTGAATCTAAATTTTATTAAAATTTTATTCCACAGACGAGTTTGTCGTCAACTCGACAATTAGCTGCGGGCGGCAGAGTGATGACACACTCTGTAACATCTCACAGTGAAGCGCCGTGTTTCTACAGGAGCCCTGAACGGACAAACTAAACACTGACTGAGGAGAGGTGAGCCGCTGCACCGCTAGATGCCACTAAATCCTCCTTCAGTCCTCCAAGTAACTCCTGTTCAAACATTTCATCACCCGGCGGGGTGAGGTCATTTATTTTGGCTGCTGCTCTTCGCCGAGGTTTGACACCTTCAGCAGACACATCTCCACACTGAGCAGACCACGGAGATCTGTGCAATCAGCCTCCACACGCCAACTGCCAGCTCACGACTACGCTACCTTGATTACAGTGAGTCAGCCGTCCATCTGAAGGCGCAGACAACAAGGCCGCATGTGCAACACAAGACTCATTCATGAGGCTTCAGAAGGAGACACGATCTGCAGCTGCACAGTGACAGCAGCAGGAGCAGGTAAAGGAGAAAGGTGCACTTACGAGGAGCTCCCTCTGCCATCTCGATGGCCGTGATCCCCAAAGACCAGATATCACTCTGTAAAACACACAGACAGAGCAGGTCAGCCTCCATCTTTGTATACTCTCACACACACACACACACACACAGTGCTGCTGTTACCCTGTAGTCGTAGGTGGAGTCGGGGTTCTCGTCACAGGCGATAACCTCAGGTGCCATCCAGTAAGGTGTGCCGATGAAGGTGTTCCGACGGCCCACGGTCCGGTCCAGCTGAGCGCTCACCCCAAAATCAACTGAACGAATCAACAAAGGAAAGGACGTGAGGCGATGACGGAGGACATCCAACCTAAACTTTGAATGTTTCTACATACCCAGTTTGACCTCCGCGTTCTCCGTCAGCAGCACGTTCTGGCCCTTGATGTCTCTGTGGATCACTTTGTGGGCGTGGAGGTGAGAGAGGCCCTGCGCACAGACAAACAGGTTAAAACTGACCAGTGAACAGTGACGAGTTCACCCGCGAGGACTCACCCTGAGGATCTCTCTGCAGATGTACGCGATCCAGTCCTCCTTCAGAGAGCTGCCCTTAGTGTTCTTCACCAGGTCGGTCACCGATCCGGCCCCACAGAACTCCATCACCAGCTACGAACACGCAAACACAAACTTAGTGCAGACGCTCAATGGGGCGTGCTGCGGTGAAACAGCCTGAGCGGGTTCAGGAGTACTGACCCAGAGCTGGTCGTCGTGTCCCGGTGGACTCTTCTTCACAAAGGCACCGTAGTACGTGGCGATGTTGCGGTGGTGGCTGTATTTTTTCAGCATGTTGATTTCCGCCTTGATCTCCTCCTCTTCCTCCTCGGTGACGTCCATCACCTTGATGGCTGCCAGCTGGCCCGTCTTCACGTGACGGCCCTGATCCAAGAACAGTTTGGATCATTAAACTTTAAAATGGACACAGGACTGATAAATCTGCTGTAATCTGAGAAGTGACGGCACTAAAGGTGTCTTCAACCTGGATCATGGCTCACCTTGTACACCTGTCCATATGTCCCATTGCCGACAACCTCGACCAGCTCAAAGATTCCTGCTGGATCCTGCAGGAGAGACGAGAGGATTCATGAACCGAAGACACAAAAACCTCCAACATTTGAATATCTACACTTCATTTGGCCTCTGTTCTGCAGAATACAGAGTCAAATTAAAGTCTGCTCTCAGAGCCGTGTGTTTATTCGTGTTTTTAGGTGGGTGATGCTCGCTTTGTTCTTTTTTGAATCCTACACGTTGGCTTCAGAGCGACCTGAAGCGGAGGTCGTTCTTCAGTGTAGAGACGACTGACAACCTGTTACAGTAACTGCAGGAATCTGCCTTCAGTTATGTTGCACAAATTAAATCAAGTCTGAATAAAAAATAAGAAATAAACACTGTCAAGGACACAAAATAAAACCAGGCCAGCAGAACTTCAACTAAGTGAAGTCATTTCCAGTTAATGTTAAAACGGAGACACAAAGAAATCCAAAATCTGTCTGTGACCTCCTGCTGATCCACACTGACCTGTGATCAGCTGACCTGTGATCAGGTGACCTGTGATCAGGTGAACGGTGTCTCTGTCAGTCGTACGTCTGTTCTCACACTATGTAACTTTGGGCTCCGGGTCGGGAGAAGTACGTAACGCTTTACGGCACTAAGTCACACACACCAACTATTTCACTGATTCTGGTGACACTGGATCAGATTTTATGGAGGACACTGGTGACCTGGTTGATGTTTGGCTGTTAGCAAAGCTGTCGACTCAGTCTGTGATCAGGAGTAATGTAATCAGAGTAAATACTCTGAAAGTGGAGGCATCAAATCACAACAAATATCAACTCTTACATGATGTTGCTGTCACATACAGACACAAACACGCCTCAGCACATGAAACACTGAAGCTCGTTTAAATCCTGTATTACAATCCCATATTTCCACACTAATCTTCTCAACATCTTCCGTGCCACCCACTCACTCACACACACACTCACACACACACTCACACACACACTCACACAGGACTTTACATGGAGGAACCAGAGCAGCAGATATTGATAGTGGATCAGATTTACAGCACACAGATGAATCCTGACAGCGCTGACAGGACTCGTGGCCTCTTCCTGCTCTGATTCACTTTCACTAATAATGAGTGGGTTGCTCTGACTTAATTATATGCCCCCCCTCCACGCCCCCCCCTGAAGAGACAAGGGAAAATGACAAGCAGTTCCACTTTCATGCAATTTCAATATGTCTCTAAGAAGATGTGTGGGCGGTAAGAACGTACAGCGTGACCTATCCTGCTTTCATCTGTTTCCAATGATCGCTCTCTGCCTTCAACAAAGAGGGAAACATTCCTGCAACGGGAACATTCAGGGGAATAAATAGCAGATATAGTGAAATAGTTGGCGGTGCAGCTGAAATGACCACACGATGACATAAACACGGCAACTGAGTCTGAAGCCTGTTACATACAAGGACTCAAAGAGGAGAAGAGGAGGGGGGAGGACCGTGACGTCAAGTGGGAGGCCAGAGAATAATGTAATGATGGAGCGGGTGGGTGGGTGGTGAGGCAGGGACGGCAGCTTCACCCACGTCCAGCGCCGAGAGCGGGATGAGAGGAATGAAGTGATAGAAAGAGGAAGCGTGCAGCGGTCGGCGATGATCGGAGGCTGCAGGAGAAATCTACAGGCAGCCGGCTTAAATCAGAGAAGTGGCAGCTCAAGTGGACGTCATGCTGCCGTGTTAACGTGTAAACTCGATATATTAGAGCAGCTCAGGGGAGCAGAGCGACGTCCAGCCCGCCTGTCACTGCAGCGAGGTTTGAACTGTAAAGAGAAGTCTGCGGGGAAGCTGACCACACGCTTCCTGACACAGGAAGTGTTTCTGAAACAGCCCGCGTATCTGTGGTTACACAGCTGCAGCAATCCTCAAAATCACAGCTCCAACTCTCAAACGCTCCCGAACACCATCCGAGAACAATGCTCTGACCTCCAGTGTCTTTAATAAGTCATCAAGCTTTATGTCGGAGAGAGTGTTTACACCAATGAATCAGTCAGCAGCTCATCAACGCCGCCATTGTTGGATTACGTTTCCATTATGAGCCCAAAGTCAGCAAACAGAACCAGCAGAACATCAAACATCTGGACTGTTAGAAGTCCTTTTACATGATGACATCGTCAGTTTATAATCACGACATGCTGACAAACATTTCATACCCACCGTGCGACGTTTCCTCACTAATTTAAGGATATTTATGCCAAACACAGCGACTGACTGCAGCTAAACGTCTGCAGAACATTCAACAAACGTCCTCGTCAAACTGAGATGACGCGGAGGTCAGAGCGTGACCTCGTCTTATTGGTGCAGGCGGGTGAATAAAGTGATTTGTGTCGTAACGCTCGAGTCTTTTTGTGTTTCTGTAGTAAACGCACCGATTGAGCCACTTTAAGGTTCCCTGTGGAGTTTTTGTCCTGTGGAGCCGCTTCACTCTGAGCAGGACGCTGGACCAGAACAATCCAACATTAAATACAGGGGAATAATAAAGTATTTGTTCTTCTTCATTTTTTATTTGTTGAGTCTGTTTTCAGTCTGAAGTCAGTCATCGGTAACTTTTCTCCTCGAGTGTCGTCATCGGTTTCCAGAACCGTACATGGGTCAAGCACACACCTGTGTGACGCCTCACACACTCCTGCCAATCGTTTCACACTATTGCTCCGATCAACAGGTGGCGGTAACACCCAAAATATGCTGCAATGCACCAACAAAGACTGCGAGCAGGTAAACAGACTTTACATATGTTAGATTAAGAGCTCAGGGAGGAGCAGAGGAACTCTGAACTGAAGTTTACTTTGTTTGTTTCCACTGAATATTCCAACATTACTCCAAGTTATCATCCAACCGCTGAATCCAATCAGCTGGACTAAAAATAACTCAGACAGGAACGAGTTGTCATTTCATATAAATAACGAACCAAATGAGACGAGACGCTCAGGTGACTCAGAGAAAGGAGGGACAGGAGCCAACAAACCAGGACTCGCATGAGCCACCTCTGATCTCCTGCAGAGCCTCACACACACACACACACACACACACACACTCTTGGCGATATGTTTTCATCTCCAGCGGCGCTGTGATTGGACCTCACACCCTCAGGTCTTACATTAGAGTTTTAATGGTGAGAGCGTGGTCTGTAATCTATTCACGAGGAAAACAGACTGAGTGCATAAAATATTTCTTCATGATGCTAACACCAGTCTGTCTTAGGGGGATTTCACCGCTGCAGAAATATTAGATATCTCTGACACCTGCCTTTGAGAAATGGGAACACTGGTGAGCAGGTTTGTTTTCATGGTGTGCATGGCGCTGAGGATCCAGGTCTGCCTCTGATCCACCATGCACAGGTGATGGTTAGAGGCTCACAGACTGTCAGCTCAACAACAACAACAATCTGTCTGATCAACATGTCCGTCCTGGAACTCCACGACAGCGGCTGCGTGCTGCAGGAGCAGCCATGGTTTGATGTCATTAACACTCAAAGTTTCTGTCTGCAGAAGGAAATAAATAAATAAATGAATGAATATGTGATGACAGCACAGCTGCCTGGAGAGAGCAGGCCGAGCAGAGAGGATGGATGGATGTTCATCCCACCTCCACTTTAGTTGCGGGGGTGTAAGATGGTCGTGCTGGTGTCAGAGGCATGACATAATATGTGCGCACACACACACACACACACACACACACACACACACACACGAACATAATAACTCACCCTCAGAGCTGCGAGGTCGATGTCATCCAGGCTTCGTGTGGGGGCGTTTTCAGACATGGCCAAACTTAGGACGTCAGCTAACAAGTTAGCCACTTATCCTGATAACAAACACTCGGTGTGTGTGTGTGTGTGTGTGTGTGTGTGTGTGTTGAAGCGAGCTGCAGACGGCCGTGTGTGTGTGTGCAGAAAATAAAGCTAGCAGGCTGAATCTGTCAACACGGCTGATGCCCTCAGATGAGCAGACGGAGACAGACGCACCCAGCTGGGTTAGCGCAGCTCCCGCGGCCGTGCGTGTGTTCACCGCAGATATTTCACGCAGATCTGAAGCCGACAGCCCCGAATAAACACCGCGGAGCTGTGAACGTCACCGTTAGCCGGCCACGGGCACCGATCAGCCGACGGGCAGCCTCTCAGCGCGATGCACCTCCGGGGTGGTGGAACACCTTGCTGCGTTCATGTTCCGGACGAGACGCCGGCAAACGTTGGAGGTGATCCGGGGAGCGGACTGCCGTGACGCGCCGTGATCACGCAGATAAAGTGTGAAATAACATTTGCGGTTCAACAAACGCAGTTTTTTTTAAAGGAGAACGCAACGTCTGTGTGATGTGATGGCGTCCGGGTCCGTCCGCACCGCACCAGAACCTCCGAACCGCCTGTCAGGCTGTCATTATCCGCCTTAAACAGACACACGTCCGTCCCGCAGGTGATTCACGCACGGAAATAATAATGGCGTCGTTTGGCGGCAGTTGTCAAACTTGTTAACACGACTTTTTATATTCGTGTATTTCCGCCGAGCCGCTCCGATTAAACCCGAACACTCACCGTTGAGTCAGGTGCGCGCGATCAATCGAACGTCAGCGAGTTAGCTCTGCGCGGCTAGCAGCTAAAAAAGCTAGCAGGCTAAAAGAGTGTTTCCAGAATAAACTTCGTCTTCATCCATTTTCTGTGTTGACAGTCGCGCCTAGCACTGCCAACCTTCCGGGGGGGGGGGCAGACAGGCGGGCACTCCGTCCTCACCCACCGGCCAGCGGCGTCAAGCTTCAACCGACCGCGGCTCTCGACTCGGGCTAAAGTTTGTGAACGTCGCTGTCCAGGTTCAGTTGAATCCGCCACAAACACCCGGAGCTGCCTCAGACCGCCGACACTGCCAGAGCTGTTATTTCGCCATGTTTTGCTTCCTTGAGTCCTCCCTCCTCCCTCCCTGCTTCCTTTCCTCCCTCCCTCTCTCCTCTGCACGCAGCACTCCTCAAGTGTTTTCGCCTCTTTGGACGCTACGGTGCGTCACCAGGGACAAATTACCTGCAAATATAATATATACACCGAGGAGCTCTGAGGTCATGACACACACACTGACCTGTCAACTGTAACTAACTACAGTACATCACTGGTTACTGTAACTTTCACAGTAACTATAATTACTGCAGTTTTTGACAGTATACTACTGTGAAACGGTTAATTACCGTGAACATGAACACACCACAGACATTATCCTGATGATGGGAAGTTCGGTTCTTTTTAGGGAGTCAGATCATTTGACTCCTTCAGCGCTGATTTGTATGAGGAGGCAAATATCATTTAATTTCTACACATTCAAAAGGAAAGTGACTTTTTCTAATATCAGTAAATGGCTGCAGCCAGTGGTTTTCATTGTATTTTCACTAAGACACATTAAACTCTCTTTAATCCTGACAAACAGTGACCTCATCTCACAGGCCAGTTTTTCCTGTTCTCGCTCTGTCTGCCTTCCCACCAGCTTCATTATGGCTGCAGTTATCTCTCCATTAAGGCCTGACGCCTCACCTTATCTCCTGCACATCATAATGCATGTGCATGATTCACAATCCGTCTGTCATGTCGTAAATAACTGACGCTATCATGTGGCAATAACCCAGAGGATTGCATTAGTGTTTTATTGAACATTTCAGTGTTAAAACATGTTTGATCTGATCTATGAAAACATTATTTCATCCAAGAATATACAGACAGCAAAGGATATAAAAAGATTTGAAGGCAGAAGGCTCATGATTCTCTATGTAAAAATAAACATGTTTCCTTATAATCATATTTCATGTTAAATTCTCTTACCTACATTCATTAAAAGTACAAATATTGTATACTGTATATTCTCATTTTAAAAAAGGTACATGGGACGTTTAGTTTTGAGTAACTGATGCATATTTTTAAAGTAAGTAAATCCATAAAAAACAAGTTTATTGAGGAAACAATAAAAGTGACATACTTCAAAGTTCATAACTGTATTTAAGCAACAGTAAGAATATTGATGATCGTTCTACCCCTGAGTGTTAGTAACTTATACTGACCTCCATCTACAGAGCCCACAAAGCTTTCCACAGTAACAGTTAGAAAATATATTAGTAAGATACACTAAATAAAATGTGCTGTGGCAAATAAAACATAAAGTTCATGTCTCAGCTCTGCAGAATCTTAAACAAAGACCGACTCAAGGCGGCCATTTTGTGCCATAAGAAAGCAAATACTCCGCGTGTCAGTGTGCTCGGGCTCAGAGAGGCTTTTACTGCCTTCCAAAGGAAAGTGTGAACACTCTAAACACAGATGGTTTTACTGGCTCCTCTGTGAAAGGTGCTTCATGTGGAGCGAGACGACGCTCTCGTGGGACGTCTGTCACACTCGCAGAAGAAGAAGAAGTCTGCAGTGAAACCACCTCAGGAGTGTCGACTTCTGAAGCCGTCTGCGGCTGTCACGGGTTCAACAAGGTTCAACTCTTTGTCAGATTACTGCACGTCAAGTCTGAGTCATCTGTTGACAGGCAGGCCTTTTTTAAACGCGGGGCAGGTTCTGGTTTTTACCCACATTGCAGAGTCTAATAAGAAACACCTGAAGGCTAAGAATATCCCACTGTTGTCATGATACAGGTCTTTTCTTTTGTTCACTCTCAGGTTACAGAACTTCCTTATTCCTGTTCTCACCTTGGTCAAACTCCTTTGCCTTACAGCCTCAGATGCATGCTTATCATATTTTATTACTGCACAACAGTAACCCAACTCCTGTTTATCTGCAGGAAGAATACAGCGTCTACTCTCGAGTTATTGCTGCCACGGATGCTACATGTTTGTCCAGACTACAACAGCTTCTATCACTGAGGGCGTCAGCAGATTATAAAGAGATCTTTGCAGCATAACATTAAAAATATGACTATATATATAAATCTGCAGCACAAATTAAAAGCCACAGCATGTCTCTACTCAGCTACAGTGTTATGGCTAAATATAATGCACCTAAATGAATATCAAAGGTAGATATCAAAGACATTTTATGGCACTTGTGGAGCCCACATGGAAACAGCCAATGTAATGGTCAGGCAGTCGGTGCGTCTCTGCTTTCAGGCAGCAAAGCCGAGTGGACAGAGGAATGTGTTCTCTGACAACACGCTGAAATAATAATTCACTTGGTTGTCATGGTGACTGGTGAGGCAACAATTAACAGTAAATCAACCTAACAGCCTTTAATTATCACATCTTCCTTCCTCTCTGATCATTTATCCTCCCAAAAAACTGAAAGAATGACTTTGCGTCAGTCGACAGATCACCTTCGATTTCCCAGCGCGTCATCCTGATTTAGTAAGTTATCCCTCTCATCAGTCCTCTCCCTCCTCTGTGCCCCATTCCACTCTTTTATTTCAGCTACGATCCAGTCATCTCTTTATATCCGTCACCATAACAACCACAAATGTTCTGACAGATTTGCTGGCACTGCAGTGAGAGGTGAAGCCTCAGAGGGAGAGAGAGAGAGAGAGAGAGAGAGAGAGAGAGAGAGAGAGAGAGAGAGAGCCACCCACCCACCCAAAAAACCTTGCACCAATAACTGTACACTGTGTTCCCAGATCATGTGAGATGCTCCATTTCCAATACATCCTCCTCCTGACGCATACATTCATTTTGTTTAGCAGACACACACAGATTCATCTACAGCTCACAGCAGAGAATCCACATTTCAGTGGTTCTGTTGGGTCTCATCAGTCGAACAGACAAATAAAAAACATCAGTGGTTAACAGATAAATGTGCTCACGTCTTTCCTCACCGCCAAGTGTCAGTGCTCATTCTGCTTTAGTGGATTATATACTAGATTACTAGTGTGTTGTGGTGAACATTAGGAGGAGCTGGTAGGTGATCTGTGGTTATGTCCACAGCACCATGGGCGCTATGCCTTCTTTAGTGTTGAGCGGAGGCAGCAGGTTCTCCTCGCACAGGAACTTCAGGGGGAAGTGGACCAGCAGGCCTCGGACCGCCTTCAGCTCCTCTCTGGCCTGCTCGGGGTCCGTGTCACAGAGGCGGTCCTGGCTGGTGTACTCCTTCACGTCCTGCATGTTGCGCACAGAGTTGTAGGGCAGACATTTGAAGACCTGCAAAAAGCCAAGGAGAGGTGAGAAACGAAGCTGCACACGGCTGCTGTAAGGAACGAACACGTGGAGACGGGCGCGGTCATACCTTGTCGTAAATGGCAGTGTTCATTTTAGCAGCTTCGTTCCAGGTCAAGAAGAAGAACTCGTCGCTGATTGGATCATCGATACTTATGCTCGGGTCTGAAGAAGCTCCGACAAGAACACTGAAAGTAACAAAAGTAAGAATGAAGATGTTTTTATGATTATTGTTATTTTTATTGAGACTACGTCCAGGTTTTAGACAGTCTGCGTGGACATCACAGAGACTATGTCCAGGTTTTAGACAGTCTGCGGGGACGTCACAGAGACTACGTCCAGGTTTTAGACAGTCTGCGGGGACGTCACAGAGACTATGTCCAGGTTTTAGACAGTCTGCGTGGACATCACAGAGACTACGTCCAGGTTTTAGACAGTCTGCGGGGACGTCACAGAGACTACGTCCAGGTGAATTGTTTGCTACTGTCTGATTTGTGGCACAGGATCCTCCAACTAACCAATCCTGTATCAGATTGAATTAGGACCGCCCCCTTAATTAGCATATAGACACATAAATATACGTAAACTCTATTTTTTATATTTCTTGTCCTTCGTGTCCTGAAACAAACACACCTCTTGGTGTTTTCGGTGTGACTCCATCACTCACCTGAAACACTCTTTGCGCAGAGCCAGTGTGAGCGGTCCCGCCTCGTACTCCTCCCCACCCATGACGGACGGGACACGCTCTTCGTCTTCCACAAACACCGCCACCTCGCTGTCGCGGTTACCCAGCATGCTGCGCTCATTGATGTTGGCTGATCCTGGAACACGTGTGAAGAACAACGTACAAACATTCCCGTCAAAATGCTTCAGAATGACTCTGAACCTCACTACATTCAGTGCTGAGTTCAGTGCTGAATGTAGTGACTCTGTATGATGCACAGTATGAAGAATGCAAAACGCCCCATACAGAGTGTTTAGTTTGTCCACTGTAGGCCACTGTAGAAACATGGTGGCTCAACATGGCAGCCTGTCTGTACGAAATGTAAGTCTCAATCTAAAACAAACAAGTCTTATGATTAGGTGCTTGCACACTAATGCAAACAGTCATGCATACTATCTGACACACTGGACCTTTAAGTCTTTGGATTTAAGCTAACGACAATACTTGGACTTGGATTGAAACCAACTCCTGAAACTTTTCAGATGTTTATTAATTTCTACATGAGATGTAAATTTCAGACGGCTGTTGTGGATTTAAGAAAACGTTCTGATCCCTTCAGGCCTCGGTCCTCTAGGCTAATCTGGCACTGATAGCAGAGGTCACTTTGTTTTAACGTGAAGGAGCAGCAGTGACGCAGAGAGAGCAGTAAACACTGAGGCTGATATCAGGCAGATAAACTGACACGCAGTGACGCGGGACGACGTGCACGCGTCATTTCCTGTGAAGGAAGTTTGAACCTTTGGCGGGAAGAATGAAATCTACTTTATGTGGAAACACTGAAAAAATATTTCCACCATCCTGCAGCATAACTAATGTTTCTTTTTGTTTCTTCCTCCATGTATCTGATCTTTGTTTTGTTGTGTAGCAGAAAGATTTTGTCGCCCAACATGTAGCACGATAACAAATCAACACGACAGAATAATATTGTTAATATCTTTAATATTCATGCTGCACACCGTCCTTCATTACTCGATCTTTCTACCCCCGAGCCTCTGTGCTGCTGCAGCTCAAAGAGCTTATTAATATTGATTTATACGTCTCGATCTTAATTATTCATTTTTACAAATAAATGTCCATAAATTTGTTCCCTCGTAGATCTTTAATTTGACAGAGTTTATATTTGTCAGCTCTGAAAGGTGCCATTAATACTTACATTAATACTTCACAGCTTCATTAAAACACATTAAAATATTTTTTGGCGGACGATGACTCGCGGTGACTCACCAATCAGATAGCAGCGGTCATCGGCGATGATGGCCTTGCTGTGGACGTAGATGAGCTCCGTGACGAGCGTGTCGGAGAGCTGGGAGTGCGTCCTCAGGCCACACAGCGTGATGTAGTCTGTCCACTGGTCCTCGACTGGAGAGGCAACCAGAACCACATGATCCAGTTCAGTGAAAACACAGTGAAGGTTTATTCAGACACTCAGACACACGTATGGATGTGAAGCATGAAAAGAGGCTGGTGGACAGATACCTAGCACCAGCAGCTTCAGATTAAAGGAGCAACACGAGGAGAAAGAAGGACGGACGTGTTAGAGAGGAAGCAGGAGGAACTCCGTGACGTTAACGTGTTGAAGCGAAAGTAAGACTCACTTTCACCGAGTCGTGACAGGATGGCGTGCTCTCCCCGACACATGGTCCTTTAAGAAGCCAGGAAAACGAAGTTGTTAATGCGAAGCGAGACAATAAAACCACAATAAATCATAGAAAGGATGAAGTCATGAACAGAAAGGCAGACATTCACTGCGTACACTGTGATCCAGGTTCTGCTCAGGTTCATTATCTTCCAGAGGAGCAAATCCTCAACGTTTGCACTGATGCACAAATATACAGATCTGTTCGGACTGTATCAGCTCCATGCATCCAACAAACAGAAGAAAAGTGGGTGTTTAGGACACGCAACATGAGCCCGGTGAAAGTTCACGGGCTGCGCTGTCCCGTGCTCGTTGGAAGTTGTAGTACGTGTTCTGGTCTCAGGTAACAGGAGGAGGAGACTCTCACCTGTAAGTGAAGTGCAGAATAGCTTGGATGGCGTTTCCACCTCCGGCGCTGAGGTCACCCTCAAATCCAGGAAGCAGAGGAATCACCACGAACACTCGGTACTTCTTCTTCTCTCTGCAGCAGGACACACACAGTCAGGTCAGGAAACATGCTGCTTCCTGTCACGTGTTTTAATCCACAGTGAGTCACACAAATCACACCTGTGAGCGCGTAAGATCCGGTCCACGATTGCATCGCCGATCCTGTTGTTGATGTTCTTCCCGTCTGCACAGCTGATGAAGAACTGGTTCTGAGGGCAGAGAGGAGGCAGATGGTGGCTCGGTATGAGGTGAGGGCTGAAACAGGCAGGTAGCTGGCGGTGAAGAGGCCGAGCTGTGGCTGCACACGCTCAGGAAAACCTCCCGATGACAGACTCAGAGTCATTCAGTGAAATGTGAAATGAATGTGTCAAATGGAGCCGAAACATCAGGAAGAAAACTGATAAAACACAGCGTTACCTCAATGTAGATGTAGTGCTCACTGCTCTCGATGATGTGGATGTAGGCGTTGAGGATGGAGCTCTCACAGGTTCCAGTCGACCAACGATCAGCCGAGCGCAGAACCTGAAAACATCAATCACGGTTAATCACACGAGAACCTGAACGGGTCGTCTGGACTCTGGTGTGAGGTGTGAATGGTGTCTGACGGACGGACAAACTGTCTGCGAGGGATTCAAACCAAAAGCAACCGACCCACGATCATCTGCTGAACTTTATTTATAGAGTCAGAATTCAGTTCTGAAATGTGAAGCCGCTGACGTCACTTTGCAGTAATTACCTTTGACTTCAACTCCAGGAACTCTGTGAGCTCCAACATGTCCCTGAAACCTGAATATGGGATCAACAACACTGACAAGAAGGCGGTGGCACAAAAGGGAGCACGGGTTCAGGTTACAGGCCGCCGCCCGCTACAGAATACAGAAGAGAATCCACCCAGCACCAAGCTATTGTTACCCAACATGCACTGCCTGAACACTTTAAAAAGCACAGAAACTGAAGCTGAATGAGGATGGACCTCATTTCCCATGAAGCCTTCCCGTGGTCGTCCCTCCTCATCGCTGGCAGAGCGTTTGTTTTCTCTGGCTTTACTAAACAGGATGTTGGAAGTGAAGGCTTTGCTCTCGTTCCACCATCTGCCATCGTAAAGAATACTCTGAATACTTCAGCTGAGCTTCGGCAGCCAGAACAGAGACTCTTTGTTGAAATCCATCTGATTTCCTGTTCGAGCTCACATGCTGTCACACAATGTAAAACACTGAGCTGCAGCCAGTACGAGCCTTTAATCTGCTTCTCTCAGCCTCCGTTTGTTTACAGGCAGTACTTCTTTCTCTGAATTCACACACAGACAACAAGAAATGGCTTTTCATTCTATGTAAGATCCGTAAACTCTGTGGGAGGTTTCTGTCCTCGTGTGTGTAAACGGTTGATTTTCTTTGCAGGCTCTGGTGTGAAGCATCTCTGGTGTTGTTTCACAACTGGTCACTGTTCTCTGGCAGAGCTGCCACCCACGGTGAACAGAGAGAGCGCTCCAACATCACGTGGGAACCGTCTGAATGTAAGAAAAGCTCTCCATCACCGAGTAACCGCACCTGACAGCGCCGCAGGCTTCACGTGTCCTTCAGGTGAACGGTGTACGTCTGTTCTCACACTATGTAACTTTAATACGTGACACTCACGGAACTAAGTCACACGCCACCAACTATTTCACGGATTTTGACTCAGCAGCTTCTATAATGGCAGAGGAGCAGAGAGTGAAGAGGACGCTGACGGAGGAAGCTAAGAAGAGAAAAGGAGAGAGTGAGCGAGCAAGAAGCCGCCGGACAAGAGTAAATCTGGGACTGACTTTTAGTGGTTGGTGAGAGCTTGGTGAAATAAAAGGCTGAAAGACAGATGCCGAGCTGGGCTGACTGCTGCTGGACTAGTCAGTGATATTAGCTGCTGCTGGGTCTGCTGCTGCTGACCTGGATGATGATTGGCTGTAAATACCTGTACTTTGGCCTTTTTGGAGCCTGGCACAGTGAACGGCAGTGAGTCAGCGGTGCAGTGAGACTTGGGGAGGAGGTAAGGGTAGAACTCATCCTTGTACTTGTTTTTGAAGATCTACAGGAGACAGAAAACAAAAGACCTTCCTGTCATGAAGCTTTAAAAGATAAATGAACTGTCTGTAGAGTCATTTTGAGTCTGACCTTGGTGAAGTTCCAGCGCTGGATGAAGTGGCGTGCGACATCCCTGGCAGCGTGGCCGTGCAGGCCTGCAGACAGATCACGCCACGGGATGCGAGGAACTTGAGTACGGTCGATGTTGTCTGAAAAAATATGAAAAGCAGTCCTGTGAGCTCCGTGTGCTGAGCCGCTCGATGCACCTGCACGTCTGTGCGTGAGATACTACCTTCAAACGGCCGGTCCAGTTGGACCCAGTCTTTCTTGATAAAGTTGCTGTAGTCTTTGCCGAGCCACAGTTTAGTGTTTCCAGTCAGATCTTCAGTCTCCAGCTCTGTTTTCTCATCTGGTTCAGATGGTTTTGGACCATCAGCCACGCCGTTATCCTGGTGAGCAGAAGCATACGTTAGCGCCTGGAGGGGAGTGTGACCAACAGCCAGCGCTCCATCACCTTCTTACCACGGTGTCTCCTTTGCTCTCCTCCTCGGTTACACCGCTGTCCCTCACCAAACCCAGATCAGTCAACCGGTACTTGCTGTCATCCCACCTCCCAAACGCGAGGTCAATGCCCCCAACGAAGGCCACGGTTTGATCAATGGCTACGATCTTTTCATGGTGAGCCCACATCAGCACCACAGACGACACGTGGTCAGGGTGTCGCATCACCTGACGGACACGAAGGGGTTAAAGTGTTCAAACAGGAAGCCTCTGCTGATTGTACATGAGATGATGAGGAGATGTGACAGACCTTGATGTTTGGGTGCATATTCATGAGCGTCCTCTTGCTGTGCTCGCTATTGATGCGGAGGGCCATCTCCACTTCTTTGTACAGCAGGACACACACTTTGACTCCTTGTTCCTGCAGGAAATGAAGGACACGTTCAAAGAGAGGCAAAACAATCAGCGCAGATAATGAAGCCAAGAAGACGAAGGAGGGAGGCGTTACCGCTTTGCGCTTCAGGATCTCGTCCAGGCGCCAGTAGTTATCTGTAGCTGGTCTCTTCAGGAAGACTTCAGGGCTGAGCCTGAAGAAACAAGAGGAAAGAAACGGGTTCATGGATGGACCTCTGAGGTACAGGCTGAGCTCGTTAGGTCAGGTGAACTAACACACTCCAGATGTGGAGGCTTCACACTCACCACCAGTCTGTGATGAAGATTTCCTCCCTGGCTTGTTCCAGGGCATCAGCCAGGTCTGCAAAGTAGCCGCTTCCGTTCACGTACCTTCACACAACAACAACCAGATTCAGAAAAGATTAGCCACTGAGAATGAAACCTGACACAGGAAGCTGTAAACGCCACGGCGCCGACGATCTGACCATTTGGTGAGCGTGTTCTCCCGCGGCGGAGCGAAGCCCTCGAAGCGTTGCACTTTGAGGTAGTCACAGTTTTCTGACAGCCGGTTGATCTCGTGACTCCACCAGTGAGCCTGTCTGTAGCTGCTGCATTTGATGATCAGACTCCTGAACGCACCACAAACAGACCATGAATGCATCACGACAGCACAACACAATCTATGAGAACACCTGAGCCGCCAGCGGCGACACGCGGCCGACCTACCGAGTGAAGTTCTCAAAGCAGACTCCATACTTGGTGTCGGTGTGCGCTCGGCCCACCTTCACCTTGAACTCCGGGTCAAACAGCAGCACAAAGTTGATCCTGCCGTTGTCTCGGTTCATGTACATCAGGAAGGAATCTTTCACCACCAGCCAGCGCCGCGACCAGCGGAAACAGAACTGATGGTGGCCGATGCAGTTCAGGCCTTGGATCCGATGACCTCCCGACCTCTTAAAGATGGGTCCCTCCCTGAGACGAGCGGACATGTTACACACTGAAGCTCTAACATCAGTTAGATGTTAGTCCACTCAGTTCCTCTCAGGGTGTTCACTTACAGGCCTTTGGGTCCAAGATCAGTGACGAAGGAGAGAGCGCCGACGGAGAGGAACTCCAGCTGGAAGAAAAGAGATGAGAAAATGTCATCATACACTTTTTATGTGAGCGTGTGTGTTATTGTGTGTGTTAGTGTTGTTGTAAAGCTCTTACCATGCTGTGATCGTTCCTGCAGAACGTGTTCTCCAGCAGACCGTTCAGGTACTCCTCCAGGTATTTCTGCAATAACAGCAGAACAATTATACACAGGTTCTACAATTCCAACAGACAGAGGCTCAAACATCATGTCTATGATGTCATTTAAAGGTCCCGTGCTATTATAAAGCAGGTGTAGGTGACAGGTGACAGTCTGCCAATCAGAAGAGAGGCTCATGAATATTAATGAGAGAAGCGTGAGAGAGGAGATGTAAACTACAAATGTATCTTATTACAGACATCAAGTGTAAAATATGGAACCTTAAATTATTATCACACCATTTGTCGACATATATAATATTTGAGTGTTCAGGCTTGCACACGTCGCGTCCTGTTTATTCCATAAATATGCGTCTGCTTGGTTGGTCTGATACCATTTTGCTGGAGGTCCGTCTGGTCCGCTCGGTGCCGTGCAGGCTGGGCATTTCCTCCGACATGGCTCTCAGCTGCTGCCTCTCCTTTGCAAACCTTTGAGAGAAATTTGAATATTCAAAAGGCTGAATTCTGACAATAACAGCTCCGACTTTCCAGCTTCATTTGCATGACACAAACACAGACAGACCTCCCCAGAGGCATCAAGTGAATCATCATCTTGTGCTTGTAAAGGTCGCGATGCAGCTCCTGGAAGTGTTTGTACTTCCTCTTCACTGTCCAGTGGAAGTGGCCATGTGTGAGCCTCACTGTGTACAGCGTGCCGACATTCACCTGGAGAGCCAATGAGAACATCAAGAGACAAAGTTCAGAGGTTTAGATGACTTATTTATTCTTATGTCGCTCCTTATCAGGTGTGGTCACGTTGTCCTCAGACATTGCTGCTCTGGGTAACACCCCCAGCCACAGCGGTTTATTTATCTCTGCACCGCTCATTTAAAATGACAGTTTAAGGACCCAAAGCGTCGATTAAGGTTACCTGCTTCAAACCTGCATGTTTAAAGGAGTAAATGAGGGCAGAAGCAGTTCTTCCAGATCTGACCGACGTGTTTGAGTGACACGTTTATTTTCTTTACATTACAGATTAACATGTTTTCAATACAAACACACAGACATGTTTCTGTGGCTCCGGCTGAAGTCTTCACACAAACACTGAAGTACACACTCATATTTATGTCAGCTGTTACTAATTAATGTTAAATATTTAGTGACTGGATCGTGTGTCATCACGCTGTTTAACACAGAGAGGGTCGCAGCGTCATCCATGGTCACAAACACACACTAACATACACACAGACGAGATTTCATGGAGCAGTTTAACTACTTAAAATTCACTTCATGTGTTTGTTAAAGTGACACTGTCAGTTTTCTCAGATCTGATGGATGTTGAAATGTTTTCTGGTTTAACAAACACATAAATGATTTTTCAGATCTAATAAACGTTTCAAGCTGGTACCTTCGAGCGGGTCGTGTATTTCTCCGTGTTGTCCACTCTGCATGTAATCGGAGTACCGGGCATCAAGTAAGGTATCCCCTCCTCTTTGATTTCAGGAAGATGATGCACGACGAGGAAAGGTCGACCCTCTGTGAACATCAGACCACAGTGTGATGAATGAATGTAGCTCACGCGTCGAGTTGAACAGGTTTATAAAAGTTCTCCTCACCGCTGCTTGACATGAGGCCGTCGATCTCGTCTGGACCCAGATTGTGGATGTCGGTCAAAAAGCGCCTCTGGCCCAGGTTCTGGGCCGTCGAGCTTTGAGCCACTGGCTCGATCACATCCTCCGGACTCGCCATCATGCTGCTGTGAAGCAAAGACAACAAGCAAGAGGGAGTTTGTGTCAGCACTAAGCAAACATCATGTTCTTTGCAGGGGGAGGGAACCTGGATGAATCTCCTCATGCAGGCTGAGCAGTGCAGCAACTTACAACAGTCTGCTTCATGCAGGGGACACCCAGGGTGACGCAGCTGACCGCAGCAGATAAGAAATATCAGTTCACTGTTTCAGCAGATGCCTTCACATCGTCACACACTGACTAACACACTGCTCTCTCACTCAGAGTGTCTGCAGATGATCCAGAAAGGCTCCTCACATCACCCCAACACTCCGCTCCGTCCATACGGAGCACCGGGCGCAGCTCGCTCCCTCAGGTCAAATAAATCTGCTGTCAGTCCCACGTTCACACCTAAAGACGCGGTCCTGCTGGTCCTGTGGACAGACCTGTTCAGTCACGTCTGCATCTCGTGTGTTGCAGTGTTTTGTAATAACATGACTTATTTACTGAAGCACTGCACGAATGAATTCTACTGATTTACATGATTTTATGATGTCAAACTTCAGTCTATGAAGTCTAATCTGTCAGCGTGTATGCAAACATACGGAGCAGTCCATACACAGTGTGTGTGTGTGTGTGTGTGTGTGTGTGTGTGTGTGTGTGTGTGTGTGTTCACCTGGTGATCAGGTCATCGACATGTGAGAAGTTGAGGTCACGGCGGTGAGAGAAAAGTGTGAGTGTGTGTGAGTGTGTGTGCGTGTGTGTGTGTGTGTTTGTGAACCCTTTTGTATCGTGTGCGGGTAGAATGACTGAACGTTTCCAGGGAAACGGGAGTGTGTTTGTGTGTGTGTGTGAGTGTGTGTGTGTGTGTGTGTGTGTGTGTGTGTGTGTGAAGGTTAATGAATGATGATGATGGTGAAACATAAAAAAGGTTCTTTCAACGTTGAAAAAGTGTTTCTGTTTAAACATGAAATATAAACCGACTCAAACACGTGAACAATAATCTATAAATGACCTCAGTGAATAAATAAATAAATGAATGAATATTATGGTGTATTAAAAAGTGGACAGCACGTCCCGACCACAGACTGAAACCTGGACACAGTCTCCATGTCCTGTCTGAACTCACCCTCAGTCGTCATGAACGGGGAAATTAAAACTGTTCTTTGTCCCAGGCTGTAAACATGTTTATGTCTGCTGTGAGGTTGGACCAGCTCGTGGAGTGGGTTTCACTTCCAGCTGTTTGTTCAGACAGACGACAGACGTGATCTGAGATTCATCACGTTTACTCTCACAGACAGAAATCTACAGATGAAGTGAAACTTTGTCAACATTCAGGTTTGCTCCGTGTCCTACCTGTGAAATACACAGGTACACTACACCCACCCAGAGTCCTCTCCAGCATCCAACACACCAACCGTCATGTGAGCATGAACCTGTGTGTGTGTGGATCGCTGGTTCTGGTAATGCTGCAGTGACTGACGAGGACGTGAGAGATTTAAAGCCTTCATGTAAGATTTGGAGATTTCTGACTTCTGTCAAAATCAACAAAGCAAGACGCCCGGCTGCACGACGGGAAGGAGACACGAAAACGATGAAGCAACAACCTACAGCCCACGTCCTGTGCCAGAAATCTCCGTGGAGACGTGCACGCTGAGGGCCGCAGGAAGCAACTAACATGACCGAGGCTCATGGGAAACTCTGCAGCAGGTGGGAGGTGGGTTCCTGTTGGAGATCTGGAGCCAATTTAAACTCAACAGGCCACATTCATTCGTAGCGATGGTGCCAATAACAGACACAAACGCAGTCAATGACTCTTTGGTTGGAGCTCAGGGTGGTGCCAGATTTCAGGAGTGAGGAGCCTGTAAATGTTTAGAGCGAGCAGCGTGGGTCAAATCAAGGAACGTTACAAACTGTGTATTCTGTGTGTGTGTGTGTGTATTTAGTATGGGACAGCGGCCACACCCAGGCTGTTGTAGTTGTAATCATGTATTGTGTTAACGAACAGTGACAGAGGTTCAAAGGTTAATGGTGATCAGATCTCCCACGATGCAGAAGCTGACAGCGATGAAGGCCGCCAGGCTTCCACTTAAATCACTGTGGCTGTTTCCATGTCTTAGGTCAAACAGGACATGATACAGTGTGATAGAAGTGTGTTTTACACTCCATGCTGTGTAAATCACAATGAATAATAATGAGGGTATTAATGTCAGATAGGATATTTACATATGCTCAATAAATCTGGAGTTCATACTTTAGTATAGACACATTTTATGAGGATTTTCTTGATCAAAATTGACCCAGACCACGCCGTGAAGGCCTGCACACTTTTAATCAAATCCCCATGCAAAGTCTAACTTCCCTGTTCAGAGCTTTAGCACAGGCTCCAATGTATTAATGTATGTTTGCTACTGGGTGCTTGAATTTCCCTCTGGATCAATAAAGCATCTATCTATCTATCTATCTATCTATCTATCTGGAACCTTTGAGCAGAACACAGATGCGTCTGAGTGGACTGAGTTTTTGGGTTCTGTTAAATCAGACTGGACCTTCAGAATAAGTTTCACAGGCCTGCTCTGGGTATTATTTTTGCATTATTGACCTGATGTTTCCTTAGAAACATAAAGACTACATGAAATGACAGGATGTGCATGTGTCATACATTCCTACATGCCTGAAACAACAGAGCTGAGTCAGTCAACTCTCGGCTGCCTAAAATAAGACTTTTCTTCCTGTTTGGTTCAAAGCCCGCACCACACATTCGAACCCATGCCGTGAGGTGCCAGCAGGAGTCAGGGTTTAAAGTTTGAACCGTGGAGGTGTCTTCACTTGTTTTAACGCTGCTGCGGATTTTCAAGGTGGAGGTTCAAAAATTCTCAAGTTGTACGGTCTCCACCCATTCCCCCTGCTTCCTACAGCGACACGCAGAACACCGCAAACTACACCTGAATTCACCAAACTGCGCCACAAACGTCACCTGGACACCGTGAAACACGTTATTCACACATTACATGTCGGTATTAACACCATCTGCAGCTGGATGATCTCCACCCGACACACACACACACACAGGAGACAGAAAATATGCGACCAAGTTAGACCAGAAACAAACATACCTACTGCGAGTTTAAACACCGCCCGGGTCAGCACACACAGGTAATCCACACACACGGGGCTGCAAACGTCCAGAGTCAGATTAAACGCCCAGTTTGATCGTGTTTGGCGATGAACAGTTCATCTGTATTCCCCGTAGGTGATGCACTCTTTAGTCCCTCCCATCGGGTGTCCAGCGGGACAGCATGGAGGAAAAGAGCCGGGGGCAAACATCTCGAACGGTGGCAGCTTTGTCGCAAGAAAGCAGCTCACATATATGTATATTAATATATATGTTTATCAGAGTTATCAGAGTATCTAATTATTGTGAGTTAACGCGGGGTTTCCACGTGCGTGTGTGAGGCAGACAGACAGGTGGAGAGGTGGGCTGTGCGGGGAGAGGTGGGAGCTGTAAACGGGACAAAATGTGAACTTTTTAAGGAGAAACGACAAGTCCGGGCCGGCCGCCATCAGGATAATGACACACAGGAATGTTACTCCACACTGCTCCACCAGCGGGTCATTTCCGCTGCGCATTTTTCAAAATTAAACCGATTGACGCGGACATTTTGTCTTAAAAACACCAAACTCGCATTTAACGTGTGTTTTAAAATCATTTATATTTGTGTAGAATGTTATTTACATGAATTGTACCGAAAATCGTCGAATAATATCAAAAATAAAAAAAAATACGACACCGAGTTCGCGGGCTTTTAACGTCGTAAATGAGTGGCCACCGGAAGTACTTGTCGCGTCTGAGCTAGCTAACTTCAGGTAAGGTGAATGTATGTGTCTGTTTTAAAGAAAACATGAGCTCCTATCAGCAACATGTTACGATTATATTCACGATTTAATCACAAAGACATTAATAATACGTTATATTCAGGAATCATATGTGACCCGTGTGTTTAAACTGCTCTGTGATGATGTGGAGTCATCACATATGCAAACTAACTGGCTCAATCTGGGTCGTGATTTGCATGTCACCGACAGAAACAGCTCCAAACTCTCCATATCAGCAGGATTTATGAAGCTACAAAGGAATGTTTGAGATTTAAGAACATTTTGTCAAGATTAATAAACCTGTCAACTTCAGACAGAGTATGTGACACCATAGGTCTACTTATTGTATCAAAAATGATCCTCTAATCCTTCTGACCGGGCGATGTGTCTGTTACACTTGTTTTTATTTTTGCCTTTCTTCATATTCCACACCCAGACGTGAAGGTCTTTCCTTATGTAACCTCCTGAGATTTCTCACAGTATTTCCTTTTACAGTAACATTCGTGGTTCGCTTTGGGCCTGTGAACTTTATGATACAATCACCAAGTGACACAATCACATGTGACATATCACATGCAATATAAATACAAAGCATATCACATGAGATATAATCACATGCAATACACAATATACAATACATTAAACATGCAGCAGGTTAAATACATTATACATATATTAAAACTGAACAGTGTGACTGTTTCAGATTATCTACAAAATATAAACACTTCTCAGCACATTGAACTTTTATTTTTCTCAATTTCTGTTCAAGATAACCTGTCCACCTGACAGGTGTGGTATCAACATGTGTGCCCTGGACTGTATCTTGAAAAGACACTGAACTGCATAATTCAGACATCAACATATCAACATCATGACCCGGCCTACCCCGCCTCTGATGAACTAACCCTGATATTCGAGTGCAAACATCAACAATTTCTCATATAGAGAAATAAACCTTTTGTGAAAATATAGAAGATGTTTTACTTTAACTCATTTAAAATGGCAGCAAACACAAAATAGTTTGACAAGGACAGTGGATCAGCTGATGTTGGTAACAGGAAATGAGCTTTCTGCTTTGGTGCAATACATTTTCACACCACATGGAGGTGTTCAACCACCACAGAGCAGGCTGATGAAAGAAGATCCTGAGTGACAGAAGATAATTAACGTTATAGTTTGATACACTGAGAATAAAATACATACAGTACATGATACAAGTATTATCTGGTTGCAGATCCAAGTCTGTCAAAATCAGTGATCAATCAAGAGAATGATGACAAAGTTTTTATCATGATAGTTTTCTGATTATTTCTTCTCCTTTGGACACACATGGTTCAATAACTATAGTGTGACATTAAAACATTTTCCTAATCTGACGTGGGAGGTTTCACACAGCTCACACTTCGAAATAAATCCATTAAACAAGTCACAATGCACAAAATAAAATATTTATTTTAAAAAACATGGCACAGTGAATCAAGACAATATCCCTCTGAGTCATCTACCTCTAACAAGACGCTCTAATAAATAAGTCATAAGTAAGAAGAATAAGGCTTTGATTCAGAGTTGGCTGGCTCATATGACATGCACAGTTTCTTCACATAAGACATAGTACATGCAGGGAAACAGATCCAGACTTTGACGCATGAAGGACGGGCGATGTGTTGAGCTGAAGTCTGCTTAAACTCACTGTTGAGTCTTTAATACCACATAATAGACAAATAATCATAACTGGTATGATGATGATTTAAAAGACTGGTCTGTAGAGTCGGAGTGTTGATTGTCACCCCCTTCACTCACACTCCCTTTCCAGGTGTTAAGGATGGTACAGTGGCTGTGAAAGGTGTGACTCAGAGTCACCCTCAGACTTACACTTTCTAATTTGAGTCCATGTGTGTGTGTGTTAACACTGTCACGCATAGCGGTTGACACACATTTTTCATACATTTCGTGGCCACTATAGATTCTCCTCAATGCTAAGAAAGAGATGTAAGGGGGCTGCAATCAGCAACTCCACCACTAGATTTCACTAAATCCTACGAACTGGTCCTTTAAGGAAAGACTATGGCGGTCATAAAATGTGTAAAGGAACCGCGAGTAGAGCCAGCAACATCCATGGAAGAGGAGCCGTAGCATCTGTAGATATAAAAGTTTCATTCTAAGGTAAGAAAACATCACAATTCTTATATTATACACTCATGAAAACAGAGTTATGAAGGTTATATTTAATTTTTGCCACATTCTTTAAATAGAGCCGGCTAAATCTGACACACTGGACCTTTAAAACATCACGTGATCCACCCATACATCAACAGAACTTTAAACTAAGGTGGAGAACTGAATGAAAAACCTCAGCTGGCTGGCGTGTGTTCACAAGAAGAAGTCTGAGCTGTGAATATGAACACAGGTTTATTAAAGCCTGGCTAACACAACCCTGAATCTGAGCCTGGAACTCAACGTGCAAGACCGCTCAGCTGTGCAGACAGCACAAGGCACAGTGACCCTCGGAAAGGTTTTATCAGAGCAAAAAAGAGTTTTTTAACTCGGGACATATTTTTTGGTCTGCCCGGGAAATGGAAACTCAGGCGCCCTGTTGAAGTGTCCAGTTAGGAAGATCCCAACTGTGCCAATGATGAAGAGGAGAATGGCAGCCCAGAAGCACACCTTGTCGATCATCTTCCCGATCAGGACCCAGCTTTCAATTTCCTGTGATTTGGAAGAAAAGCAATTAAAAAAAAATCACAGTAACAGTTTGCTTGACAGGAAGACTATCTAATAAAAAACTGAAATGTGAGCACCAACTGTTGGCTGAGCAGATAAAGTTTAAAGCAACACTCACAGATCCAATGTCATTTTGTTGCCTTGTGCTCTCGGCAATGAAGTTGCAGGCGTCCACGCATTGCTTGATCTCAGGCGCAGCTTGGGCCAAACTCTTATAGAGGTTAGCCGTGCTGCTGACATCGATATTATCCACTGAGGGAGGAAGGAGACGGTTAGACAACAGTGTGACCTGAAGCATTAAAAAAGTGTTCAAACCAAAAGGTTGCTGGATCATAGACGTCTTACCAATGGATTTGCTGAGGCCATGCTTCTCTCTCTGTTTGTCAAACATCATTTCACTGCGAGGTTGTTTCAGTACATATTCCTCTGCTCTCTGCATGAGGCCGAAGGACCTCCGCCGCTCCTTCACCCCGTTTACCTCGGTTGTCACCTCGCTGTCGTCCACCAGGGGGGACATGCCAAGAAAGCGAGGTACCATTTCTAGGAACAACTACAAGGAAAAGGCCAGCAGTTAGTTCACATAAAATATGTCTTGAATTGGCGCTGCAAATGATGCACTTACATGTTTAATGGAATGGGACATAGTGTGAGTGCTGGGGCTGCGCAGGGAGAAGTTAAGCACTACGATTTGATTTGTGGCGATGAGAGTTGTGACGCACATAACAAAGATCAGGTACCTGAGGAAAATGTTAAAGAAGATCTGTGTTGGACAAGAGGCTCAAACAAAAGACAAAAGAAACCAGCAGAGGTCAGCAGACGACACAGACTGACTTACTTGCCAATAAGAGGAACAGAAAGAGATGTCTCAGGGATCTTCTGAGCAATAAGAAAGAGGAAGACAGTCTGAGCCAGCAAGACAGAGATGGATACTGTCAACTTTTGTCCCCCAGCTGTGAAGGGGAGACAGAGGACCACACCAAATATTATGGCCACTGTAGGAGTACACCCCATTTAAAACAGTATTAATCCATGCAATACAAGCTGAAGGGAATTAGACACATACCTTGTGCAGGTAAGAAGTAGGCCAGTACGACGAGTGATGAGATGAGGGAGCAGGGCAGGATGACGTTGATAATGTAGAAGAGGGGTTTCCTTTGGATGATCAGATTGAACGAGATCTCCTGATACTCAAGGTCATCTGCAGAGTACCGCGTGTCGATAATCTTCCTGGCAGGACGATGGACAATGGCCCACTCTCCATTCTCTGGGGGGTGAAACCACAACAAGCTGGGATGAATTTGGGAGAGGTGAATTTGGAGTTTTGAATATCAGAGGTGTTGGACGTGGATGGGCTGTACCTGTGAAAGCCTCAGGGTCGATGTCCACCCATTCAATAGTTTCTCCTGTTTCACCAACAGCCAAGATGAGATCGACTTCGTTGGCACTGTACGTCTGGGATCTAGAAGAGAAGAACCCGGCTATAAATAAATCAAGCTCTATGAGGGTGTGCCTAATCCTCTGGTGGTCCTCACAATTCATTTGCTCCATCCAGGATCCACCTTGACACCCTGAGATAGATCTTTGCACTCTGCAGCAGTGTTGGGGAAAAATTGAGAACTTGCTGACATTGATTAAAAACTTGACTTTAATTTGGTTTACATGACTTGAGACTTGATGTTGACTTGAGACAGATGACTCAAAAGGTCAAGTTAGGTTTTGTTTTTGAAACACGATTGGGTGATGAGTGCAATTTACACAAACTTGGCAATCACCGGATATCATGCAAGGGTTCGTCCAAGATTATTAAAATTTGGAACCAAAGGTTACGTTGTTGATAACGATAACACTGAAAATAAAACTCAACGACTGTCTTTTAACTTTTAAAGACCATCAGAATTTAGTATGACTTGACTTGTATTACTCAACATACTGCAGGGACTTGACTTGTTTCTCACCACAGTAACTTGAGACTTGCTTCTGCTGGGCAGTGAGTGTAAAGATCAGTGCCAAGTTGGATCTAATTGGGGTAAATCACTAGCGAAGCCAGTTGGAGGGTGAAGCACGTATTAAACAGACCAAACATGTAGTACATACAGTATATTTAGAAGTATCCACACCTGAATGCTAGTGTGCAGTTTTGATAATCAAACGGGAAGTAAGTGATCTCAATGGCGCAAGTGCTTCGATAGATAGCAGGAGGCAGCCAGTACATCCAACCATCTTTGCTGATCAACACATTGGCGTAGTAAGCCACATCAAAGTTGCCATCAATGCTGCAGAGATTGAGGATAAAGAACAAAAACAGTTGATGATATTATACAAAGAAGAGTATAAAGACACTGCAGGATTGGAGTCTTTGTTGCTTCCTTACTTGTTCTCAAGGACAATGTCAGGAAGCCACACAGTGTTGCACGGGACACGAATAATATCGATGCCGTAATAGTCTGATGTGTTCCAGGCGAGGCGATAATCAGACCACTGCTGTAGATGACATTTGAGTGAAAGGTCAGCAGCGACATTAAAAACTCGGCACAACTGAGAGGTGAAAAAGTGAGAAGGACTCTGAGGAGTCCTGCAGGCAAACGTAACATAAAGAGGGGAAACTCACAATCTCAATCCACACGTTGGTCGTCAGAGTCTCCTCCTTTTCATTCTGTGGTGTAAATAAAGAAGTGAATAGTGAATATTTGAGCTGTAAGTGTAGGTTGATTGTGCACTAACTGTGGGAATGATGGTGAACTTAACTCACCAGAGAGATGAGGTTAGTGAGGGTCAGCTTGATCTGAACCTCCACCTTGTCTTCAGGATGAACCACCGGGCGGATATTCTTGTTGTAGTTTTTGAACAAGTCTTTAATCAGATGTGACTCCTCATTGCACTGAACTGCAGGAAAAAAAACACATGACAAACTGAGTTTTCGTAATAATGTCTGATTAATATTTCAGGACCAGACAGGACGGGGAGGAACATGTGAAATAGTCTGAACTGTGCCCACACTTACGGTGAATAAAACGTTGTGGATCATCATAACAACCCCCCAAAACAAATGAAAGCTCCTTTCCTGCTTCAAATGTGACCAATAACTTGACTCATAAATTAAATGTGTGTTTGTGTTACCCATGTCCACCTCCCTACACATGCACTCCAAGAAAGTGAATGATAGAGATGGAGACAGGAGATTTCATCTGCAAATCCTGCAACTCAGCGCTGACTGGGATATCTGGGACCACGACCTCCCCCCAGAGATTTGATAAATATTAGCTACAAGTTATCCTAAGTAGGATATTGTGTGGTCTAGGTCTTGACCTGGTCTTAACCCCTCAAAGCCTCGGTATTGTCTCGTTCTCAGTAAACTCTGGTCCTTGTCACGACTTGCACTCAGTTTAGGTTATCTTGACTACAACACTGTGATCTTTTTGGCTTAATAATTACAGAAAACACATTTTAAAAAATTGATGCAGATACAAAATTATCTCTTTTTATTTGGACCTAACATCTTGATGTCATCTACATGTACATTCCAGAGTAAAGGAACATGTTCTATATTCTGTGGAGCCAATGCCTGCAGATTAGCAGGAGTCTATAGAAGCTGCACCTAATGGCAATACCGTCACGCCGAGCTCCTCGGCCACACTTCACTTTAAACTTCAAGAGACAGACCAAGAGAGGGAAGTTATTTCTGACCTGCTGCCTCTTCCCTCCCAGCTGTCACTATCCACAGCTCCGATTACACAGCAGCTGGGAAACCTGAAGCTTGGACTTTAAGTCATACTCAGGTCATCTACAATAATCATCAATATCATCATTAGGGAAAAATGGTGACAGTGAGTCACAGTACAGAGCAGTAAAGATGTCGCCCTCCATGATCAATTCATTTCCGTGTCCAATCAAAGACAGATATAGCAGTTTTGAGCTGGATTTCTCCCAGGGGACACTGTGTGTAGCAGACTGTGTAACCTCCTGATTAATTATTAAGTATTAAATATTAGACGTGGAGGAGAAGACTGAGTGACCATCAGTGAAATCTGAAATGTGAGATGCAATGTTAAGATGTGAGAGTGTAAACAGATCCATAGTCCTTACACTCCAGTTTCACCACACAGGAAAAGAAACCAACAGGAGGGATTACAGGAATTTCTTAGAAAGTATAGATAGACCACGACAATACACGCAACACATAGACACATTAAGGCACATACATAGATATCCAAAATACACAAACACTCAGGTCACACAGCTAGGACAGTATCGAATGTTTCTGTGCCACCAGATAACATTCAGCCAGTCTGTTTTCAGGTCGGCCTTGACCACACACACACACCATGCAGGCTCATGGGAAACACACAGACAATATTACGTTCACGTGACGCTCAGAACACGGACATATGATTGTAAGAAAGTACAGGACGGTTGGGTCCAGATTTGACTATTTAACAGTGATGTAGAGTTTTTCGGATTTCTCCACAACACTGACCTCATGACATCCTGCTTAGTAATCTTATTTAGTATTACTGCAATATTTCTATAATATTACAATCAATTTACTCATAATACTCAATGATTTTTGGATCCATCTACAAACGCAGTTTATTATAAGATGACAAGTACAGTTCATGTTTGGTGTCAATGCTTTGACCTGGTCCTAGTGATGATGATGATGATACAGGTGACTTGTGATTTGGCTGAACTGACCGTTTGAGGTGACCAGAATTCAGCTGGCACAGCAGGTCAGAGCGTCATGGACGCACAAACATTACAACATGATTGTTTGACCATAGGTAAAAGCCAGCCAAGCTTCCCCTGAGCTGACCGCGTCCCATAATCCAGTGCACACACACATTCATGTGACGATTTGGAACATGAGACGAGGACGAGGGATTTTAATTTAATCCAGAGAGAGGAAGAAAGTGTCTCCGGTCCGTCTTCCAGCTCTGTTTTACAGTCCATGTTCTGTTTAATCGCAGACCAAATATCACACCTCCACCAGGTCTGACTTAATGCCAACACTGTAAGTTCAGCTGTTGCTCTAAGTGTATAGAAACCACATGGCTGACAGCTAAACTTAAGCTCAGAGGTGACCGGGTCTTTGCTGCTGCAGCCTCTCAACCGTGGATCAGCATCAACCTCCCCGTCCGACCGGCCCCCTCCATTGGGTTTTTTAAGTCCAGGATCAAAACGTTCTTTTACTGACTCACATTTGAATCCTTCTGATTCTTTACTGATCTCCATGTCTCTGAGTTATTTGTGTCTATGATCCGAGTGCACTGATTTGTGATTGTAGCTAAAAGCAACTGCCACCATGAGTAAACACTTGGAGACTGTAACGAGGAAAAACTTCCTTTAAAAGGCAGAAACTCAAACAGAACCAAGCTTGTGGGAGGCTAAACCCATGAATTAAAGAGGTTCTGGCTTGGTTTGGTTGGACAGTCTTCAGTCTATAATGTCTGCAGAGATGTAATCAGTGTTGAGACATCCTGTTTGAAAATGGACACCAGTCCAACAGCACTGTTTCCCAGACTCCATGTGACATCCAAGTAACGTAGCAACTGTGCCAGACCAGTTATCAAGAGTCTACGTTTCAGGATGAATCTCGTCCACGTCGGCACTTCAGGAATTTATTTACTGTAACTGACCTCCGCCAAGGAGATGGACTCAAGACAACTGCTGAGAACAACTCACCACATCTCTCCCTCTCAAGTCGCCAACTGGATTTCCAGAATGAACTCCCAGATCTTCACTTCTGGTTCTAGCTGTACCCTCTCTGGTTGTAGAAACGCATTGGTGCCAACCAGAGCAGCTTCCAGAACAACCTTTTACTTCATCCTGACTTACTTGTGCCCAGTTGCATCCATCATCCTCAAAGGGAACTCAAGTATGGTTGATAAATCATGCAGCAGGCTACAGAACAGATCATCCTCGTCAATATCAATGTCAACAAACAAAGTTGGTTTAAATCTGTATTGGCTACACACATTTGTCAAAGTTTAACATGTTTTCAGGAGGTTTGTTATGTGTTACAGTCAATGTGGCTGCAGTGTTAGAGCTGCTGTCTCACTGATTTTAAGCCTGCATGATAGGCAGACGATTATGTGGACAGATAAGAAGGCAGCCGGCCGGTCAGTGAGGACGTACCAAAAGTTTCACTTACCCTGGACCAACGAAGTCCCGAGAATAGTCACAACTCCAAAAAATATCCCCAAACTTCGCGCTGCCATCATGCTCCAAGACCTCTCCACTGCACAGCACTGCACTATATTTAAATATTAAGTTTGAGAGAGAGAGCGACAGAGAGAGAGAGAGAGAGAGGGGGAGTAAAGACAGAGAGGAAGAGCCCTAAATCCCCCCACAACACCAAACACCCCGACTGTCGCCCACCCCGGCTGTCGCTATCCTTGGCTCAGATTACACAGCAGCTGGGAATCACTAAACCAGGACTTCAAGTCACCGTCCGGTCACCCACAATAACCATCATCGCGATCATTAAACAACAAATGTCTGCCGTGATGCCAGTTCTGTGCTGGACATTAACGGATAAAATGTCGGCAACGCTGGACCCTTCTGCTGTTTATCTCCAACACACCTGTTATACTCTTATGAACTGATATTGCAGGATGATTGCTTCTTCTGATGGGGAAGGTGGTGCTTACGTAGAAAGAAACCTGTGAATGCAGCAAGGTGTTCAGAGCTTCTGCAGATCCACTGTATTAAAGCATATGTTAGAGGCAGCCCGGTGAGATAGGGTCTGCAGAGCACAGCGTGGTGGGTTGGAGGAGGCAGATAATGCTCATAAAAGTCATGGAGACTCATATCTGCATCATGATAAGTCAGATAACTTCTTCCAACAGAGGTGGAATTTGCTCCATATGTGAAAAGTACAAACCTGCTTTCCAGTCCGGATACTAAATTTGCTCGTATAATTAGTGCTGTGAGTAATATAAGTCGTGTCACCATGAAGTGACAAGGGCAACAGACCGATTTTTGGAATGTGCTATGTGAGTTGCACAGTATGTGATGTACTTCTAAATATACATTTAGGGAAGCAGAGATGAGCTTCTTTAAGGTAACTGGAGCCTCCAGAAGGCAGATTATGTGTCTCACACTCCGTTAGAGATCTGAGACAGAAGAAGAACTGAGGGGGCAAAGCAATATTTAAAAAACAGAGGGGCAACAGTATTTATTGGGGCATTGTAAGATTAAGGAAGCATCCAGAAATATGCTGGGCTCAAGTCTGTGCTTCCTGTCTTCACACTCCACTGTTTGCTTTTCTAGCTTCTTCCAAAGAGCCAGAAATGTTTCTCTGAACTTCACCCAGTTCCATTCAGCAGTCCTTTAAAATAATCCACATGAAGCCTGGCGGACAGGCGTGTCTAACTGTTTTTATAATAAGTGCTATAAATAAATCCACCTCCACTGAAGACGCAGGGGGTTGTAGAGTTAATGCGGTTTGGACCGAGAACTGTATGTGACAACATTTTTTAAATTGGCATCGCCTGTCGTGCAGACATGGATCCTCTGAATCTAGAAACACTCTCACGATGTAAATCTGCTCAGGAGTTTAATGAAATTTTGAAATAAAAAGTTTGAACCACCTGTCGTCATTCAGAGGTCGTGTTAGCTATTCATCTACTGTAGTAATCCACATTATGACAACAAGCGCTCAGCTAAGTAAAGAGAAACGACATTACTTGAACACATGAAGGTCAGTCAGTCCAGAATGTTTCAACAATTTTGAATGTATCTTCAACACACTGATGAGAGTGTCTCCAGGAAAGGAAGACCAAGAGTTTCTCTGCTGCAGAGAAGTTCATCACAGTTAGCAGCCTCACAAATCAACAATTAACAGCAGCTCAGATTAAAGCCTGCAGACACGTGTCAACATGAAGTGCTCAGAAGAGACTGTGAATCACACCTTCATGGCCTGACTGACAGAGACCAACAAACACATGAATGGACATTGGACCAGGAGAAATCTGGACTTTGAGTCCAAACCTGAGAGTTCTGGTTCAGACCGCTGTGTCTGTGAGACGCAGAGAAGGTGAACGGATGGTAGCTACATGTGTGGTTCCCACCGTGAAGCATGGATGAGGAGGTGTGATGGTGTGAAGGAGCTTTGCTGGTGGCACTTAACCAACATGGCTACCACAGCATTCTGCAGAGACATGCCATCCACCTGCTTTGAGCTCATCATTTCCAATCCAAACACACCTGCAGATCACATGACCTGACCTCCACAGTCACCTGTTCAGATGTTTGGGATGAGTTGGACCACAGAGTGAAAGAAAAGCAGCCGATAGGTGCTCAGCATGTTTGAACTCCTTCAAGACTGCTGGGAAACATTCAGGTGACGATTCATGGAGCTGACAGAGGGAAGAGTTCATCTCAGAAGAGCATAAAACACAAATCTGATTTTTCTTTGTTTGTGTCATTACATAAGTGTTGTTTCATAGTTCTGATCATGTCAAAGAGCGACTCTGGATTCGAGTTAATCCTGGTGCTGGTTAAATGTTTTCACTCTCCAGATGGAAAATACAGTCTGGTTGCGTCTGACAGTGACAAAATACTTCTTCCCCGCTCTACTGAACCTCCATACATAAACACACACGCACAGCGTGAATTGATACCATGTGTTCGAGTCTCCTGCTGCTGCATGCTTGTACATACGTTTCTAAGCTCTATTTTAAAATCTGTATAATGTCAGTCATTCACATTTAGGTGGAGAGCTGCGTGGAGTCAATCAGTTCAAGGCTCTGGAACCGTCACATGTTTTCAGTGGCTGCGTCTTTCAGATGGGATCATCCATTGGTTGCACAGACTAAAAAGCCCCATGACCGGCCCCTCCCAGCCCCCTCAGTCATTAATGCCCCCTTTGCTTTCACTGTTTTCCCGCTCCTCTGCTGCAAAATACCATTGTTAAGTCCCTCTCCACGAGCACACATGTGGTTCGGCTTGACTGAGGGGTTCAATGTTCACCTCCCCCCACAGCAGCAGTAGCAGCACTATAGCTATTATAGGGAGCGATGACTGGGTTTTCCCTGATAGTGCTAATCACGGGAACACCCTGAACGTGCTGCATTAGCCATCCTGATTCACTCAGACTTTAGACATCACATGAAGTCATTAAATCATTTAGAAATAAAACACTTTGTTTCATTTGTTTGGAAGTCTCTGTCATATCTAGAATGAGATTAGCAGGAACAGAGCACATCTTCACATGCTCCTTTTGCAGCCCCAGCTCGATAAGCTCGGTTAGACTTTGTTACTCATTGACAAACGTGGATCTGGTATCTGCGATCAGCAGATGAATGAATCAATACAGACGTTTAACTCGAGCTGGTTATGACTTTAATAAAGATAGATTGAAGGGCTGGGAGAGTCTAAGTGCATATATCTGACAGGAAACCACGTTTTAAAGGGTGTAACGTTGGAGTGCTGCTCTCAGCGGTGAGTATGAATGAGTTATAGAGAGGAGGGAGGGAGGTGGGAGGAGGTTGGGTTGGTGGGAGGAGGTTGGGTGGGTGGAGAAGAGGCGAAGGAGCAAGTGTTTACTCGAACTGACCAGGCGTGTAGCTCATATCTGGAAGATGAATCTGGAGGAAGGGGGTTACTGGCGGACATCGACTGTGCTTTATCAGCCAGTGGCTGCACTCGGCTGATCTCTGGACCCTCAGATTGAGCAACACCACAGGAAGAAGAAAGGGGCAGCTTCCATACCGGTTAGAAACAAAGGTGGGATCGCACAGAGAGAGAGAGGGAGAGAGAGAGAGAGAGACGTGAATGAGGGGAAAGTCAGAGGAAGACCAGAGGCGAGAGGCTGTGAGAGTGGCAGAGGAGCAGCAGCTGGTAGCTGGAGCTTTCTGATGTGAGCGTCCAAATCAGGATTTTGGGGAGAGTATGAAAGATGTGAGAGGACTGGGGGCGGTCAGAGGCAGGGGTCCGACAAGGAGTCCATGTGGTGACAGCAGCCAGAGCGAGAGGAGGACAGACACTCATGTGAGACACAGAGGACTTCAGACATAAGAGGACAAAGAGACAGACCCACAAAGTGGACTTCAGGATGTTATGGAGTGTTCTGTGCTCAGGTTAGACCGGGTCACGTGTGGGCTCGAGGTCCTCGGCAGTATTAGTTGTTTGGCTTTGTTTGTCTGAGGACAGCAGGTCCCGTCAAAGGACAGACAGACAGCAGCTGTCTTTGGCTGACTCTGGGCGTGTAGGATTTGTGCTGTTATCTTGGGGTTTAAAGTCTGACCACCAGCATGAGTCCGGCACAATGTGACACCGACTCAGGCACTTCTGTAGAACTTTGAGTGTCTCTGATTCTCCTTGGCCAAGTGTCAATAAATAACACAGCATCAGACATCAGAGCTCCTGAACTCGTTCTTCTCTCCTGACCTCACCATCGACCAGGATGGGTGTGAAGAGCAAGGCAGCTGCAGCTATCGTAGTCCTGCTGCTGTTCCTCGGCTCCCTGTGGCTCCGTGAGTATATTTCTATGTGTGTGTGGTTTCTGTGTTGTACTAATCTATACAATCCCTCCCTTGTCTGTTGCATACACTCCGGATCAGGAATGTGTCACATGGTGCGCCGGCTGCAGAGTCAAGCCTGGTGATCACGCCGCCGCCACTTTTTACTCTCTGCACTCAGAAATGATTTTAACAACCTGACATGAAATATTTCTGTGTGTGAATGTGTCGGCTTAAAAAGAAAACAGAGAAATTGTTTATTTCTAAAATATTGAACCATCATAGAAAACATGAGAATATGAAGCGTAGCATATGAGAAAGTGAAGTTTCTCCTTTCATGTGAGAAACTTGAATCCAAACGTGTCCCAGGAGCTGCTGAGCAGTGTAACAATGTTCAGCTGTGACCATGTGACCTTTTTTCTCGAGCTCGGATTAAATTCTAAGATTTGAGAGCCGTGCGTCAGAGAGCAGAGCGAGCTGAGAGTTTTTCACATGAAAGCATGAACACGCTCAGCCTCCTCGTCCTCAGCGCGCAGCAAACTCATTTAGGAAAAGTTAAATTTAGACACGGCTCTTACTTGTCGTGGAAAGACTTCACATCCCTCTACACATTTTTTGGCAACTTCCACAGTTGGTCAGTGTCGAGTTATTTGTGCCAGCTGTTGCTCCGGCCGGGTGTTTGACTTGAATTCTGTGAGGTACCTGGCAGAGCGCTGCGCTGATGTTTCTGTTAATGACGCTGTCACATGGCAGACTTGTGGGTGATGTCTCTCTCTGTGGTCTGCAGACCTGCAGGACCGACTTATTACACAGGACACTGCAAAGTACAAAGCATGCTGGGAAAATGATCATAGCTGCAGCTTATTTTGCTATATAATCTAATAACGGTGTGTTTGGATTGGATGTAGTCGATGGGGCATGTGATGTCTGCTGAGGAGGTCAGTCAGTCAATTGAAGTCACAGGGTGGAGTGAGGATTATAAATCAACAATCTCAGTGATCGTACTCACAGCACTAAGTCACACACACCAACTATTTCACTGATTCTGGTGAAACTGGATCAGATTTTATGGAGAAAATGTTTCCTGGTTTTCCCTCTGATGTCCTCCGGCTGCTCCGCCTCAACTCTCTGTGATTTACAGAGTTTATGATGGACAGTGAAGTAAACTGCTGACAGCTGGAGCTGCTGTTAGCTCATGTTAGCTCAGTCTGTTAGCTGCTGTTAGCTCATGTTAGCTCAGTCTGTTAGCTGCTGTTAGCTCATGTTAGCTCAGTTTGTTAGTTGCTGTTAGCTCATGTTAGCTCAGTCTGTTAGCTCATGTTAGCTCATGTTAGCTGCTGTTAGCTCATGTTAGCTCAGTCTGTTAGCTGCTGTTAGCTCATGTTAGCTCAGTCTGTTAGCTGCTGTTAGCTCATGTTAGCTCAGTCTGTTAGCTGCTGTTAGCTGCACATGATGGCAGAGGAGCAGAGAGTGAAGAGGACGCTGACGGAGGAAGCTAAGAAGAGAAAAGGAGAGAGTGAGCGAGCAAGAAGCCGCCGGACAAGAGTAAATCTGGGACTGACTTTTAGTGGTTGGTGAGAGCTTGGTGAAATAAAAGGCTGAAAGACAGACGCCGAGCTGGGCTGACTGCTGCTGGACTAGTCAGTGATATTAGCTGCTGCTGGGGCTGCTGCTGCTGACCTGGATGATGATTGGCTGTCGGCTGTCGACTCGCTAGTTTGTGATCACCTGACTCTGCAGCTCCGATCAGCTTTACTGAGCTCGTGAGTTTCAGCTCATTGTTGAGCTGTCTAGTCCTCAGCTTCACTGAGCATCATTGTCAGCCACAACAGGGATCTTCTGTTCAGCAGCTGGTGAACATAAAGGAACATTTAGCAGCTAAAGAGAAAAATGTGTCCCTCAGGAGATGGTGGAGAGACAGAAAGTTGGACTTGCATTCAGCCAGTGGCCTCCAAATGAATAGTGATTTGTTTCATAAATGCTGGATGTATAAATAATGAACTATTTGCTGAGCGCACAGGGAGAAGCAAACCTACCAACATTTTATCTGAATGTGTGGATGCTCTCGTTCAGCTCAGATCGTCCTGCAGATTGTGGTGAAGAACCAGATAAAGAAAGGTCTGTTTCAGTGCAAACAAAAACTGACTGTCCTGTTCGTTCTCTTCACAATGTGTCCGCAGAGGGAGGCTTGGATTACCACTGGGATTCTTGTTTAAAAGGTTACAATCAGGAGAACAAGGTAAGAGCACCACTGTCCTCACTGAGGATGATTCTGTGAAGCAGATGGCCAATTTGAATGCGGTGAATCACTTCCGCGTTCTCGCTTTCTTTGTCCCCTGACACTCACACTACTTCCCATCCCCCCTTCCTGTCAGATTCACCAGCTGTACAACAGCAGCGTGGTGGACGAGGCCGAGGGTCTGCAGATCCTGGAGGTGTGCCCTGGTCAGACCTTCCAGGTGTCACTGCTGCTCTCCCACCTGCTGGCGGCGCCGGCGGACCCCTCGGACGTGCTGCTGCAGCCCTATCTGTCCAGCTGGGATGAGCTTGTGAAGTAGGATCATCAGCAGAAGCTTGTTTACAATGAATGAAGTCAGAGTTTATGGTTTAATGTGGACTGTAAATGTCTCCTCCTGTTCCGTGTCACTCCTTCAGGTTTATTGAAGCTCTTGGCCCGATGGTGGGAATGATATCTAAAGAGATAAAAACCAAGACCTCGATCATCCGCCAGCTGGCCCTGCTGACAGAAAAGGGCCCTGAAGCCGAGCTGGGCCCGGACGAGCTTTCGATAAACCCTGTGAGCCCCGAGGCCGGGAGCGGGACAAAGAGCAATCTGGAGACGGGTGCTTACCACTCGGTGCACTCCATGATCACCATGGAGCTGAACGAAGGAGTGGTGGACTTCCACCAACAGACGGACTCCGGATGCCGGACTCTCCTGCGTCTGCATCGCGCCCTGCTCTGGCTGAAGCTCTTCCTGGAGAAGCTGTCTGAGATGCCGGAGGCCGGCGGCCGGCTCAGGAGCCCCTCGGAGCTGTGTCGGGAGGCCTACCAGAACACCCTCGCCAACCACCACGCCTGGTTCGTCCGCAAGGCCGCTGAGCTGGCCTTCATCGCCCTGCCGGAGCGGGGTTTCTTCTACAAGCTGGTGTGCGTGCAGAACCAGGAGGAGCTGAGTGCGGTGCTGATCAGAGTGGCTCAGGCCATCGGGGAGGTTTACAACAGGACACAAAAAGCCCTGGAGGAGAATGGCATGCTGGACCTGCCGTAGGAAAGACCGGACACACAGCCTCTGCTGCTTTGCACTGCCCTCATGAAATCCTTCCAAAGCTACAAATGAGGGCCAAACTTTCCGAGGAAATAATGAACTCACATGTGCCATATTTCCCCTCGCAAACCAAAGTGCTGTGTCAACAATCAACCACAGTTTTGCTTTCAGGCTCGAGACATTCCTTGTCAGATTTTATGAGATCACGTCTGGACTTGGCCTCAAATTAGAGGCATTTTGAGGCAGCTTGATGATGCATCTACGCCGACCTAACACAGGCTGTGAATTATTAAACAGGACAAGAAGAAGAAGAGCTTCTTGTGTCAGAGAGGAGGTCTTCTGATTTTTAAATAAACTGAAATTAAGCAACGTTTTAATCGTAGTTCATTCTTGGTGATTAACCCAAGGGCTGGGTAGGTCTAGGTGCCTTGTAGCCATAAAATATGGGACCAATCTATTGTGATCAAAGTAAATCACCATGTGCTGGAGGAGGTACGATGAGGTGTTACACAGAGTGTGTGTGAGTGTGGAGGGGTCGACTCTCGGTTTTACACTGTAAGTTTTTGTATCATGTTCATGATTAAAAATCTTTAAGACAGAAAGTTTCATGTTTTTCTGTTGCAGTAATGTGAGAACTCTGACATTTAAATGTCAGTGTTGTGTAATGTTACCCAGCATCCAGCAGAGGTCCAGGTCTCTGCTCAGAACATGGAGGGTACAATCTGCTCCCTTTGTAACGTCCCTGTGAGAAATGTCACGTTATGGCGTTTATATCATGAGCTGGAGAGCGTCAGCCGGCTGCGTACAGAGCAGCGGCTCGACTCGATCAGACTATTTTAAACACACAAATTCCTCTAATGCTGCGTAATCCCGGCTCTCTCCTTTTTCCTGCTCTCCCTTTCTGAGGAGGAGACGGTGAATAAATGAGAGAGCCCGGAGCGTCGAGTGAAGGTCAGCGAGCGGAAGTACACTTCAGCTGTAATCTCGTCAAGCTGCTGGCGGCGGGCCGCGTTAAAGCAGCTCCTCCTAAAGGAAAGCAGCGTTTATGATTATGAACATTATCGTTTCTTCACTGCAAGACTTTAACCGTGACCTTTGACCTGTGACGTGTTGCTGATGGTATTTACATCTTCGACATGCTGATAAAACACCAGGTCACTTCAGATCATCGGACACGAGGCCACGTGGACGCCCGTCTTTGTTTTTACCTTTCATTTCTCACCTGTCTGCGCTCGCAGGTTAACTCTGCTGTTCACTGGCGCTGCGGGGATTACACTGAATGAGATTACATTAGATTATATCCACCTGAAGCTACTTTTGACGCTGGCTGGCTTCTTTTTCTGCCCCCTACAAAAAAGCTGTACAACATTTTAACAAATTTTGATTCATAATAAGCCGATGAGAGGATCCACGCTGGGATTACGGCAATTCCACGTTAATCTCAGCGTCTGTCGGAGTGATTAATCCCTTCTGTTGTCGTCATGTGATGGAACCAAAGACTGGAGGCAAAAAAACGAGGCGCGAGTCTGAGTTCCCTTAAATGACATTTATTTATTTCTCTATCTTGGTTTGCAGTAAACATGAGCAAAAATATACATACAGTAAGAGCGTAAAATAAAGATCCGGAATAGAGTTATCATCCTTGTGGGGAGAGAGTATCTCAACTAATTTCATGGGGTTTGTTTCTTGAACGTTCCTTGCACCACAATTTTTAGGCAATATTAGGATTTAAGACGCGGGTCGGGTCGGGTCAGGTCGGGTCGATGTTCTTCCTCGTTGACTCTCTCAGACTTTGTCGTTTTGTTCGGCACATGAACGCTCTCTGACGGCGCTGCTCGCTCTGACGTACTCACTATTAATAACTTAATTCACACACAATGGACCTCAGTGTTCAGAGAACGCTCACTGCTGAACAAGCTCGCTTCAAGGAAGTAGAAAGGACTCAAACAATGACAAAACATTAAGAAAACGTTTCCAAACCGAGCTGTTGACATTTTGCCATTCGTTGAATTAAATGATGAAAACCTCCCATGACGTGATACAATCCAAGCTTATACATTCTCTCCTCTTTACATCAAAATAGCAATAAAAATACTCTTTTATAAACAAAACAATACTTTTCTATTGTTCCCTCACGATAAAGCACACTGTGTGCGTTCTTCCTGCTTCTTCCTTCTCGCTCGTCTCGCCTGATACGTTTGATTTTGTTCCAATAAATATCATACAGCCACAGAAGAAATAAATATATTGCTTTTTGAGGACATCTCCAAATTATCACAGAAGAAACAAACAAACTGATAAATGGAGAAAAAAAAAAAAACACATTCTGTGACACTGGGGGAACAACACTGTCTGTCCACCAGGAGGCACTGTTCTGTCAGTTAGTGAGACGCGTTCCTTTGTGCGTATTATTATTATTATTATTATTATAGAAGAAGAAGAGGAGGCATTTTAATAACACAGGGAGCTGCTGAGGATCAAACTGTCATGAAGATCTTTGGTTGAAGGACTAAATCTCCGCATGCACACGAGCGATGAAACATTTTATTTCTCTGTGTGATTTTAAAAAAAGCCTCAGCTGATTTTATGACGGGGGAAATTAAGATTTGAAGTATTTTGAGGTGAAATGAAAGAACCAATCTGAGCACGCTCACAGGGAGTCAGGCAAGCAGGAGGAGGAGCGACAAAGTAGGGTAAAGAAGTTCAGCGTGCCTGCTCTGGATTATCTGACCAGATTAAGAGATTACAGTGAAATTAAGTAACTGTTGCAGGAATGCCGGAGGAGAAATGCACGACCGACCTGTGGACTGTCACAAAAAGCAAAAAGAGCCTGAGGTGACAGCAGGAGCGTCGTCGTGAACAGCTCCTCTCTCTCGCACACAGACTGAAGCGTCTTGATGAAGATGGCGATGTCTGCGAGCGTCGCTGTGAACGGAAATGACGCGGTGGAATGGAGCCAGCCTTAATGTGAGCCAACAGATGCAGCAATGACGCGTCAGGGTCACACTCCATTTAGTGCTCGCTCCAAAATAATGTTTAAAACGTCTGCAGGTGTTTTCATCAAATTCAGCTCCAACCTGTGACGTTTGTTCAAGAGGCTGATTCATAAAACAGTGGAGATACTACAACAAGAAAGAATGATTACATGTGCCAAGGAAGCAAATCTCCACTTCTGTTGGTTTCCTACACACCTATGACGAAACTGACACGCTAACAACTCACATGTTCAAAACTCTACTCGACCTTTAGAGGAATATGTCGTCTGTACACTGTGAATGAAACAAAGAGGAGGAGAGAAAAAGCACAAACCGTCTACGTCTTTTTCCTCCACAAATGTACAGTACTCAACTTTAGCTTCACAAAAATAGAAACAGAAACACACTTGCAGTGCAAATCAATACAAAATGACACATCATCTATTTCTGATACGTGAAATAGATGCAACACACGCAAAAACACCTCTAAATGTTTAAATGAAAGGAAATGGCTGCTGGTTGAACTTTAGGACGGACTGAGGATCATCTCTGCTCTTTTCATTTGATGTTCGCGTCACCGCGGGTGGTACGTCGTGTTTTCTGTGATGTCTCCAACCTGCCGTGCTTCGTTTGGCATCGCAGACGTGAAAAGCGACGAGCGTGAAAATCAAACGACCCCAAAATAATGACTGCACGGACTCATTCATAATGTACGCCACTGAATGAATATTGCACATTGCATGCAACTTCCCGACCTACAGTATGAAACGGGAGCTGTGAATGAAGCACACACGCACACACGCACACACACACACACACACTCTTAAAGGTTTTGACCTAACTTTGGAGATGCCTGTTTGTCCCTCTGTTGTTGCATTTGCTGAGGTTTGGTAGATTACAGTGTGGTTCCCCCCCTGGTGGTCAGCGGGTTTAAAACAGAGGCGGGTCGTCTCGGGGCCTCCTGCCCTCACAGCACACTAAAGACAATACACACACATGCAAAATGGCTTCATCTCTGCATCCGTCCATCGAGATAAACGCGAGTCTGTTTGGATTATTCTTTTAAGTGCAACAAAATATACCGATATAAGGTTATGATACCGTATAAATACTGTAGATATACACATTCTGTATTGTAACGTGTGTATATTCATATATAGAGGGATACTCTATAAGGAGGCAGCAGGAGGGGAGCAGCAATAATAACGTGGTAATGTTGCTGATCCTTGCAAACGTTTGAAAACACATGTTCACATCCTTTACATCCCCTTACTTTGTCATGCAGTATAAATAGACGTCACCTCAAACTAATTTACAGAAAAGAAGTCGTCCCAAAGCTCACAGACAGAAATAATGACAGGATTACCACCCTTTTTTTAATACTCGCCTCATCTCATCACACGACTAAGACAAACAACGTCCCCCAAATATGTGAGGGCAGGCGGGGTCGGAGGGGTCGAGGGGGGCTGTAAACAAATCCTACAAAGGGTGTGAATACTGAGATTTGTTTCTGTGTATGTGCAATGTTGCAGAGAATGAAGACAGAGGAGATGAAAAAAGGTCAACCTAGTTATTAGTGTTGATCCTCAGCTTGAAGGACACTCGTCCGGCAAACTTGTCCCTTTCGCTCCCCTCGGGAATGTTGTTGGAGTTGATCTTACACTCCACGTTGACGTCTTGGTTGGTGGTGATGTTGAGGAACTTGACGGCAACCAAAGGCTGAGAGTAGTTCACCTGCAAAGACGTGGACGCTCTTTAAGTTCAGCCCAAACATGTTTCCCTCTCTGAGTTACACCGGCTCTAAGACGCCGTCCTACCTGAGCTTTCTTGCCATAGTAAGGGTAGTACATGAGGTTGAAGGTGCCGTTTGGAGGGAAGTACATCAACTCTCCAATTTTTTCAGTGTCTTCTTTCTGAGGAGGTGAAACGGTGTCGTCAGATCATTTCATCCACAGAAACAGAACTACAGTCTAACTACTGCTACGTGTTTCCACAGTCTACCATCTACAGACAGACTGCCCGCTCTTACCCATTCATCTTTGCCAACTTTGTATCTCTGAGGCAGATTAATGAAAAAACAAGGCGTGGTGTGAATGACAGACGGAGACGAGACACAGATATGAAACAATAGAAACATGAAAGGATGATGGAGCTGAGCGAGAGAGGGGAGTGAAGCACGACGGCTTCAGCGGGCCGGGCTCCAAACTGTGACGTGAAGCTGCTCGCTGTGAAGAAAGGGATTACCTTTGCACCGCAGGTGACGTACGGAGCCTGTCCGTACTTTCCTGGCAGCATCCCGATCACCTGCAGGGACACACACCACACCGTCAGCGACCGCGAATCAAATCCTCCTTCCCTCTGCACTTCATCCTCTCTTCCTCATCCCTCAACCACTTTCATTTTCGCTCCACGTCTCCTAGCAACACCATCCCTCCCCCTCCCCCTCCCCTCTTTCTCTTTCATACCCGATTCAGCTTGATGATGATGCATGGCTTGCCATCTTGGTAACCATAGTAACGGTCACTGATTCCAGAGCAGTCCTCCAGGATGGTGCGGTTGAACTGACAGGAGCGCTTCGGGTTGTTCTTCACGTCGCCGCTGTCCTCCTGCACGAAGTACTGGTCCGGGGTGCACTCGTCGTTTTTCTGGGCCTGGATGGAGTTGTTGTAGGCTGCAGGGGTGGAAGCAGAGGGGGGTGGGGTAAGAGGGGGGGGGGGGGTGAGGGCTTATGACTCACGGCGACCCCCCCCCCCCCCGACTATAAAGGAATTATCTGTTATTAGGTAGAAACAGTTGAGCGGACTCGTTGGATAATGCACAGCTGGTACGACGGGCAGACTTACGTGACAGGAACTTGTCCAGTGCCTGAGCGTACAGGTCCCAGCTCTCAGTGTTCTGGATGTTATAGACGATCTCAAAGGTCTCATCTGCTTTGGGTCTAATCACCATGCCTGTGAGTGACAGAGAGACAGCAGGGGGTTCAACACACGCGACACCGACCCGACCCGCTCACGTGCTTCCTGTCATTATTTTAGTTCCCACACCTGGTGTGGAGAGCCGGTCCTGCCAGGTCGGTTTGTGGTCGTCCAAAGTCTGCAGCATGACGTACATGGTGAGTGCAAACAAGCCGGCCAGGAAGATGTAGAAGATTATATAGAAGAGAATAATAAGACCTGCAGACAGAGGAGAGACGTCTTATTAATATTCAGATTAAACAAATGTTTGAACATTTAGAAAGGAAGACGTGCAGCTGAGAAAATGTTTAAACTAAGATCCGCCTCTCTGTGACAAACATGTCAGAGGACCCGCTCCACCTGAAAAGTCACAAATTAACAATAAACATGATTGATGGAGAATATTGACGTCTCACATTTCCTGTTTTATTTAACGGCTGCTGCTGATTGGTCGACGCCGCTCAGCTTTGTGATTTACTGATGAAGCTCCGTCTGATCACCGTGATGTGGATCTGATAATGAGATCGGAGCTCTAATAAAATGTGCTGTGGTGTCTGTTCGGTCACTTTCACCGCGGCTCAGCTAATCCTCCATCCAGCTGCAACATCTGTCTCACACACTCATCAAACACACACCGTGATGCAAACACAGAGTGGATGAATGTCTCTGGTCCACAGAGGGGGGATGAACGATGACAGAGGAGGAACACAAGGACCCCCCAGAGACCGGGCCACGGGGTCAGGAGATTACAGGCCATCACAGGCCGGCTCGATTTCATTAAGTGTGTAAGAGGACCGCAGAGATCACGTTACCGCAACACGTAAGATATAAATCAGGAGGCTGGAGTCAGTGAACGAGCAGACTCCTTCCAGCAGTCACTGCTGCCGTTAAGGACTTCCTGAGCAGCTGTTTGTCTCCACAGATGATATTTTCCATGACAAATCAACACCTGAGGCCAGCTGAGTGCCGCTCCACCTCCACCTCCACCTCCACCCCGCCCTCAGCGTGGAGCTCGTTCAGCATCAGCTGCATCTTCCTCCCTGCACCGAGGGGAAGCTGAGCGTTGTGCTGACGATGTAGAGCTTTTATTTTCAACTGCTCAGAGAATTATTGGAGTCTGAGCTGAATGAACAGCAGAGCATCCCGTCTGTCGCGTGGAGAAGACCCAAGCTGAGTCATTAAGTATAAAACGAGTCAGCACTCCGGGCCTCGACCCAAACTACAGCCAGAGCGGCATCAGAAGACGTGACCAGACATCCAGACAGAGCAGGGTGAAGGGTGGAGGGTGGTGACCACAAACATGACACCACCCTGGGGAGACTGGATGTGCACACGTGCATATGAGGTCGAGCGTGCAGGGTGGCTTCCCCCCTGGCAAAGAGGGTGTTAGGTTTACAGCCCTCCCTCTCAGTCCACGCCGATGATGGACAGCAGAGCGTCTCTCTTTCAGCCGGGTTTTGTTTGCAGGCCGGAGTTGAAAGCGAAGAACAAAAGAGCCGGCCGGGGACGGTCCAGCATCCTGTTCTTACTTCAATGATGGAGGCGTCTCTTTTCTTTCACAATTAATCAGGAGGACACGCCGCTCAATGGCTTCGTGAATCAGTGATCAAACAAAGTGAAAATGAATAAACAGCTGCGAGCTGGAACATTTATCCTCCTGTAGCTCGTCTGCGTCGGCGTCGTGGAGGCTCGCTCCTGACGTCCCTCTGAGAGCCTCTCTTGGTTTTTTTGGAGCTGCAGAACATTTAATTAGTTCTGCTGCTAATGTAACATCTGAATCTGCTCCACTCTGCAGGCTGTTCTGTATCATTAGAGCTCACACAGGGAAGTGTTCTGCGTCTCAGCCTCTGATCTGAAGCTCTGATGCTGCATAATTATGAGAGCGAGCAGCAGATCGGCCCTTTAAAGGCGCCTGGCAGGTGGAACATGGATGGACTGTGGATGAAGCCGCGCAGCGTGCACGGTGCATGCATCACGAGGAGAATGAGAAAGTTCTGAGGCGAAATGCCGACTTTAGCAGACCTACATGTTGTGACGAAGAACAGAAATAGCCTAATTAATGAGCCTTAGAGAGCACAGCTTAAAAAAAGGCGAGCAGACCTTGAAGCACCCGGGACGCTCTGAGCTGGATTAAGTCGTACACTGCGGGAGGATTCCAGCGAAGGAAGCTACAGTCAGTCAGTGATTGTGCACTAATAGAACCAATGTCCATTCATGAAACACAACCCCCCACAAACACTCAGAGAACCTTCAATCAACCCCCCACAAACACTCGGACCACTCCAACCCTGCAGAAATAATCTGTGATTTTCTTTCTTTCTTTGAATCGATGCGTCCCCGTCAGCCAATGAAGTCATTAGATTAGGATTAAATCCCTCACTGATTTACACTGACTGGGAGGGGCCGGGTTGGAGGTGATACAAATAGCATTTGGCCCTCGGCTTTAGCCAGATTAAAACGCTCCAATGTCATTAGAAGGGAGCCATATGCGCCTCATCGCTCCATGAATCTTTGAAGAGAACGGCAGGCTGAAAAAAAAGAGGACAGCATGTATGTGTGCTGCTGCTCCTGATGGAGGCTGATGGAGGCTGCACGGGGCTGGACCTTCCCTCCAAACCTCCCGAGGGGGTGGAGGAGGGTGAGGGGAAGAAAAAAGGCTGGAAATGAATGACATCATGTTGCTGAAGCTGCAGACACATTTCTGCTTCAGCTCGTCGTGAAGAGGCTCTGCAGCAGATTTCTGCTGTCCTCCTCAGACCGGCTGCAGTCACCCATCCTGTCAATTCACATGTAAAACGAGAACATATGCCTCCACCCTCGTGATGGAGCGCAGTGCGCAGAGCCAGCAGAGCCACAGGAAGAAATAAATAAAGAAAAGATTTTTCTGCCGCATGCAGGCTGAGCTCATTAAAGAGTGATCAGCTCAGACACAGCACATGCACATTCTCTGTCATTTCTGCTGGAGCGTGTTGGAGGCTGCGGACAGGCGCACGGGGACCTGCTCCGAGCCCCGGGACCGGGTTTTTGCTGCATTGCTGTAGCTGCTCTGTACTCACCCCAGCTGCTCGCCGTCCTGCCCAGAAACTCCCTCGTCCTCGGGTTCCATATAAAGTCCTTCCACTCGCCTTTTTCTCCATCCTTTGCCATCTTCTCATACAAGTGTGGAGCTCGAGCCTCTGGTGAAGGTGCTGATGGTGTCGCTGTGCGGGTGACGCGCTCTGCTTCTGCTTCAGCAGCGGGTGGATGAGGATGGAGTGAAAAACACGCACAGGCTGTGTGCTACCTGCGGGATGGATAGTAACAGAGAGAGGAAGGTCCTACACTCACGCACAGCCCTAGTAACTGCCCTCCCCCCAGCTCTTGTCTGCATGCCGCAGAGTTTTGATGAGTGGTGCAGAAATCCAGTGATACTGCGGTAAAGCACTCCCTCCGCCTCCCTGCGCGCCCCCACCCTCCTCCTCCATGCAGCCTCCTTAACAACCTCCATCCTCCTCATCCTCCCTCCCGGCCAATCACCCGCCCTCCTCACATGAGAGACAACCCGCAGAGCCAATGACGCGCCGGCTCAATGGCGTCTTTTTATTGGCTCTGAGGCGCGTGACGTCACGCCCCCACCAACATAATGTGTCTGTGAAATTCCTGAAGGACCCCGAGGTGTCACAAATATCTGCACATCACATCACGTGCACGGCTGAGGCGCGCGGCCGCAGTGTGGCACGCGGCCAGAGTCCGAGAGGCCTGTTAGAGGGCCGCATTCCACTCCTATAGCCAGCCTACATCCGCCACAGGCACCATCAGATTTAATGTCAGCTTCACCTCCACGTGCCGCTTCATGTTCATGCTCCTCAGCCAATGAGCGAGCTTCAAACTCTGCTCTCTGATTGGTCGCCTTCAGTCTTGCGTTGGAGCGCTGACATGATGCATGATGGAGCCAGTGCAGGTAGCGCCCCCACATGGCTGCTGCAGGCGCTGCATCACCTGCTGCAGCGGGAACATCATGTCCACTATATCACCCCCCCCTCCACCCTCCTCCACCCAGACACCTCCAGCACGAGGCATGAAAACATGCAACAGCTCTGTTTGTTGTGTAAAGTTCATTATATAAAATTTATTTTTAATGACAATATCAATGCAAATATAGCACTACAGTGATTTCCAAGGTAACACCGTATCTTACCATATCAATATAGTATGGCACTCATATAATGGCCACTGTTTTAGAAGACACACAAAACCAACAGCTTCTGTAAACTAGTTTGGAAATGGTACCTAGAGCTGATCTCAAATCAAACTGGGCACGAACTTTTTCAGTCGTCAGGAATCTCTGCATGCATTGCACTTGCCCATTTCCTTCACCCTGATCTGTGTTTGTCTGAAAATGGACTTTAGAGGGTTTAAAAAAACACGAGCAGGTGGAAGGAACAAAAAAAAGAAGCAGCGACTGAACATTTAGACGGCTCGTCTTCTCACTGAACTGTACAGCTTGGTGCTAACTATCAGAAAACAACAACAACCAAGAGACATTCAAGTGCCTTAACACGAGTACAGAAGGGCTCACTCTGCAAGGTACACATTTCATTTCACGTGGCTTCATCGGAAATCAAACAAATATGTAACAGTAAGCACTATATTCAGAAGGTTTGTCGTCAGATGAACAACACCAGTAGTTCAAAGATAGCAGCAAAGTATTGAAAAATGTCAAGACGACGAGCTGTACACAAAGAAACCCAGTGTATAAAAGCAAAAGACCAAAGAATAACAGCTTAAAGGGAGTCTTGCATAAATTTAAATGAACAACTGTTGGACTGTGCCGTTCTTTAAGAGGGCTTACCGTTTATTAGTAGAACTATACGTAATGCATGGACCGGCTGCAGCAGATAAAGTACTTAATTCTTTTAGAAAAACAAGTGAACAAAGTTTATACAGTGTATGCTACATAATATGTATCGATTACAAGTATGAAAATGGAAATAAATTGCTACATTTTCAATACAGTTGTACATATTCTATTTACAGTACATTAGGGTTGAGTTTCTCCTAAGCGTTTACCTTATGTTTGCTCTTGTGCAGATTGTTCCAGCATTCTGTTTGAGGTGATGGAGACTCACAGTCTTCTCAGTTGCACCGTTGTGTACAGTCTGTGTTTGATGGGTGTCAGTGCTCGTGGAACAATCACTAAAATGTGCATCTGTGGAGAAGCATGAGTGATGGACTCTCTTTGTACCATTTGATCTGGACTCGACCGCGCCGCCTTCGTTTCTGCCATATATTCATCTTTTTATACAACCACGTGTTTTTATCTGCTGGATGTAAAAGTCGGACATGATCATCTCTACACATATTCTTTTACAATACTGTATGTCTATCGTGACATGCAGAGAATGACACAGTAAATATGACTTCTTCAAGTCTTAGATATGTATGTTAGGCTAGTTGACACAAGTTTTTAATTATGCTGCTCCGTCGTCGGGAGCATATTGCTATAAAATTGCAGAAACGTTGAGAAAGTAAATAGATTTACATTACAAATATGCAAACAGATACAGTAGGTAGCTTTTACTCCTCAGTGATGATTATTTGCATCCACAATGACAATCTATTGATACCAAAGACATCTCATATGCATTCACGATTTTCAAGAAAACACTTTGATAAACTTATCGACGCCTCCCGTGTGGAGAAAATACATGATTCCTTTTATGTCTCAAGTAGTCAGGAGTAAATTTGGCAACACCAATCTCAGAAAACATCCCACCCACCCTTTTTATTGTGAAGTCGGTGTGTCTTCGTCTTGTAGCAATAATACTGGCGTTTTGTGGCAAAAAAATCATTGGCAATTAGAACACATCAAAAAGGGACAGAGCAAGTACAAATCACCATGTCGTCTGATTGTAACACTTCTTTGAACTCTTCTCTTCTATCCAACTCGGTTCTGTGTTCGGTCTCTCTTCGGTGCTGTACTTGCTGACCTGTCTCTCCACCTCAGATCGCCGTGTCCCACACGACAGCCTGCGGTCTCTGGCAGGGTGGCGTGCCAGTCTTACGGGGCTCAGGTGTCCGTCTCCAGCTAGGGAGGATGGGCATGCTGTCCTGCTTGCACAGGCTTTTGTCGGGGCGCCTGTGGGCCTTGATCTCTTTGCACAGGCAGCGTTTGCGCTCGATGACTTCCAGCAGTTTGCCGTCTCTCTGGGTCTGCGACACGGACGGGGTGGTGCCCCCGCCGACGGGAGGCTGCCCCTGCGCCAGCTGGGCGAGCTGCTGGAACTGTAACTGCAGGTGGTGCTGTTGCTGGAGCTGCTGGAGCTGCTGCTTTAACTGGAGCTGCTGCTGGTGGAGCTGAAGCTGCTGCTGCTGCCGAGACACGCTGGGGCTGCTGGGACTGCAGGGCGCTTGAGACTGGGCCAGACCATGCAGCTAAAGAAACAGCGGAGAGAGTCAAGTCGGATTATATTTACATTTGTAAATAAGCTGCATGATGACTGCAGTGCTGTCTGAGCACGTGTTGAATGAAACGCAGTTCCTCTGCTCAGCCACCAGGATGCAGTGCAGCTTCATCTATGGCAGGTGGAGGGAGGGTCAACCAGCCACCAGCCGCATGAAGACAGTCTCTCTGCAGCACACTCAAACTGCGTCAGCACTTGCTATGCAGCCAGAATCTGGGCAAAAAATGTGCTGCTGGAAGACTGCAGCTCATCACTCCAAAAACATAGAACAGCATGTTCTCTCATCCACCATCCTCTCTCATTTCCTGTTACATATCAGCCTACGTCACACACCTTTGCAGCTCTTATTTTTCTGAGGCAGGCCAGAAGCTCATTCTGCTCAGTGGGCATATCTACAGCTATAAATAGACCTGCAGGAGCACTGTCTCTAGCAGGAGGGGAAGTAATAACGAGAGCGGTATCAACGTTAGCTCTCAAATCTACTATGAATGAAGTGAACAGTGTTTTATATTCACCTGATTCAAGGCTTCTCGTGCTGGTAGGCTGCTCTGTCTCTGGACGTCTCCTCCACCCACCTGTCTCACTCCAGCAGCAGAGGAGGAGCGGCCCAGCCGCCCCACTTCTGTAAAGGAACCGACGTTACACTGTGAGCCTGCTAATGAGAACACTGGAATAGAAGTTTGAACACACCGAGCTGTGAATGTCCGACTGCGCTCATGTGAGTTTGTACACTGTGTGCTCACAATTATGCTTATGAGCTGCAACACATTCTTATTAACAGAGTTACAGAGTTTAGCTGCCGTTAGCTGCACATGATGGCAGAGGAGAAGAGAGTGAAGAGGACGCTGACGGAGGAAGCTAAGAAGAGAAAACTGGGGGTGCTAAATTACAAATAGATATATATATATATACATATTTTATGCATCGTCACAATATGTATTATGTTGTCCGCTCTGCTTGAGGAATCCTCCTCATGATGTGCAGTGTCTGTTTGTCTGAGGCAGAGAGGAGGAGAGGGAGTCTGCTAGCTCGACTCTCCATCGGAAAAGAAAAACTTTAATGATAACTCTGTTCTTTTCTTGAGTGGGAGTTTAAAGACACCATGGTCCCATGTTGCTTTATCAGATGGATGCTGTGATTTGAGGCAATGAGTAAACGCTTGTGAAGACCGGTGTTCAGGGTTTGCTCACCTCCGTTGCGACAGGCAGGGAAAGTCTGGCAGGGAAGAGGCAGACTGACCCTGGGCAGGGCTCTGAAACCCGGGCTGCTATCCACACCGGCCAAGGACTCGCTGTGACCGAGAGCTCTGCTGGTGGCTCCACTGAAGTGGACCGGGATGCCTGAGTGGCCTCCTCGAGACCCCATGCCGAGGTCCTCCTTATCCATCCTTAACAGCGCATCGGCACTGCCGTTCCATGTGCGGCCTTCGTCCTCTGAGACGGGAGAAGGAACAGAATGAATATTTCAAAGATTATTTTCAACACAGCATGTGCTCTGTATCCAAACAGACTTACTCTCTGTCTCTCTGCTCCCATGGCTGAAAGACAGTTTCCTCTGCATAGGCCAGTAAGATCCCTCGTCTGCAGCCAGGCTGGCACTGCTGTCCCAGGGCATGAAGCCAACCTTCGACTGGGACGCAGACCCTCCGTTACTCTTGCATGCCCCCTCACCTACACCAGTAAGACTCGAGGGCTGTTGCAGAGACGGCGTCTGAGAGCTTCCCCTCAAGCTTTCGTAAGCCGGCGGCCTCCGGAAACCGCCCGAGGGGTACGTCCACAGCAAGGGACTGTCCGAGGAGGGAGGCTTGTACGCTGGCAGGCCATGAGGGGTGTGAGAGCGAAGATGGGGGCGAGAATGAGGACGCTGGGATGCGGATAACGGCGTAGGGGTTGAGCTGGTGCTGCTTTGAGACGTTTGGCTGCTCGTGGTGTGAGCATGGTCCATCTGTAAGGAGTACGGACCTCCATCGCGATCCCGATCCCGATCCCGATCCCGATCCCGATCCCTGTCTCTTTCTCTGTCTTTATCCCGATCCCTCTCTCTATCCCTATCCCGGTCTCTATCCCTATCCCGGTCTCTATCTCTATCCCGGTCTCTATCCCTGTCCCGGTCTCTATCTCTGTCCCGGTCCCGGTCTCTGTCCCGGTCTCGGTCTCTGTCCCGGTCTCTGTCCTTGTCTTTCTCCTTGTCTCTCTCCCTGTCCCTGTCTCTACCCCTATCCCTATCCCTTTCTCGATCTCTGTCTCTGTCTCTATCTCGATCCCGGTCCCGATCCTTGTCCCTGTCCTTGTCTCTGTCCCTGTCTTTATCCCTCTCTCCTTTATCAGACTTCAACAGGAAGCTAACGGACTTGCCTTCCCGGCCTGTACTCGAGGTTTGGGTTTGGACTGTGGAAGTCTGAGAGCTGTTCTTGTTCGGGACCGGGGAGTCTCCTCTGTCTGGCTTACGATAGTGGTGATAGTGCGATGGACGATGGTGAGGGTGGTGGTGGTGATGGGAGAAAGGGGAGGTGGATTTGGAGGAGGGAGGCAGAGGTGTGGAGTGACTCCTGGCTCTGAGTCCAGGAGCAGGTCCTAGCTGGGCATCTCTGCTGTGTTTGTCCTGCTTGGTTGCACATCCTTCTGATGACTCCTTTGAGGACAAAGACGCAGGGACATTAGAAGAAGACGAGGAGGAGGTGCTGGCTTGAGTTGTCGCGCTGGATGTTTGTGTTCCCATCTTAGCAGAGGCAGACGCCTTGTTCTGCACCCCGACCCCGCTGGAGGCCGCCGCCGGCTGAGGGAAGGCGAGCAGCGGGGGCCGGTGCTGTAGGAGGTTGGGGAAGGGGGCCGGGATCTTCGTGTTGGACTCGGCCTCCGATTTATTCCCTTGGAGTAGGTAGGGAGTGGGAGCTCGTGGAGTGTGTGGACTGGCAGAGAGGACCTGCGGGACAGGGGTGGAGGATGCAGAGGAAGGCAGCGGGGACGAATGGGAGATCGACACGGTAGCTTTGGGTTTGGAGTAGGAAGGGGAGGAAGAGGAAGGGCGCGGCAGAGAGGAGGAGCTGCTGGAGGAGGAAGGAGTGACGTGAAAGTGTTTAGAGTTTCTCAATTTCTCGTGTTTTGGAGGGAGGTGTCTCTGGGACTCTCGGTCCTCTTGAAGCGGGTATTTCATCTCCTCGTAGATGGCCTCGCTCTGGTCTGAGTCAGAGTCAGGCGTGGTGGCCACAGGGGTGACAGGGTGGGGGGTGGCCGTCTGGCTGTCTCTAGTGAACACTTGGCCCACCATCTCGATGTAGACCGGCTCATCCTCCCCGTCTCCTGTCTGAATCTGAGAGTCTGTTGCCTGGAAAGGCAAAGATGTGGCAGAATGAGGCACACGTGGAGGAAGAGGGTCAAAGGAAAGCTGGGTGCTAGGACTTCTCTTGGGCTTTAACGGAGGCACCTTCTTTGCTCCGATCTCTCCAGAGTCAGACTTCTTCATGGCTGGTGGAGACAAAAAAATAATGTCAAGAAAAATGATATTTTTTTCTGCATAACTTGCACCTGAAAACACTTTTCTTACCGTTCTTTTTGTCCGAGTGTTTGGACTGTGAGTGGGTGGACGCAGGAGGCGGCGTCTCGGGAAGTCCTCTGCCATCAGCGGACGAGGAGCTGAGGCGAGTGCTGGGGTGACGTTTGGGTTTGGCCGGTGGGCAGCGGCCGCCATGTTGGGATTGGGTGTCAGAGTAATCTCCGTTCTCCATACTCGTATCCCCGGCACCGACGGCGTGGCAGGACTGCGAGCGTGGCGCCATGGCGGAGGCACAAGAGTGAGGGGACAGGTCCTGGGAGGCCGGCATGGTCATGAAACCCATCCGGAAGTGCCGACGGAAAGAAGCCAAGTCTCTGACTTTGCCAACAGTGGCCGAGGGGTCGTTCTGGGAGGAGCTGGAAGAAAAATATTGAAGCATGAAGGAATCGTATGTGCAAAACATTCATGCACTCCCCTTCATATCGACTCCTCTCTTTGGTCTTCAAACATCATCTTTGCAATAAAGAAACGCCTGCAGGGCTTTCACTGCGAAAGGGAAAGCCCTGGAGGCTCCTTCATCTTTTTGCATTCACATATCTCTCCATCTGTTTCCACCTAAAAGACGTTCAATTAGGAAATCAATTCCCCCGTCAGAGACACTCTCTGGGTGCACCGTGCTGCTGGAGTTCCCTTATTCTTTATATCCTCAACCCACATCTGTAGTCTGCTCTCATGATCGCCACAAGCCTTTAATCTGTTACCATGGGAACAGTTGTGATTTTCATGTATTTGATAGTTTGTCTTTGAAATCATCAATGGCGTGAGCTCCCCGAACAATAAATAAAAACTGACAAAGAGGAAACAGTGAAAAGTCTGCGGGGATTTCACCAAACTGAACAAAAGATGGTGCAGGACTCATTCCTCCTTCACGCCTGCTGCCAAACAACTTGTCTGATTATAAGGATGCAATTTATAGATAAGCTTGACACTCTTCTTCTCCTTCCTCCTCTCCGTGGGGTCCTGAGGGAAATCCATCAGTACAACGCAGCAACAGACCAGTGAAAGCAAAGAAACCGTATGATTGTTGAGTACAGTTCAGGCGTCAGTGTCAGTGGCTCGAGCTGTGACGCCCTGCTGAGTTCACCAAAGGCTCACAAAATGGCTCCTGATAACCCTCCGCTTTAGAGATATGTGCTGCGACGGTGTGGCGTCCTCTCCAGGGGGTGTTACGCTGCCTCACCCCACAGTAACACGAGATAAGTCTGTGGCCTTTAAACTAACATCGATCGAACAAGGTTGACTCTCCTCCCGTACAAGAAGACTTTTCATTAACAGGCTGCTGTGAAGTTACTGTACTCAGGCCGAGTGTCAGGGAGAAGCAGACACGTCTGCGGCGGGAGAAGCACCAAAAGGAGTCAAAAGACATTAAAATTCACTGCAGCACTGCAGGAAGAAATCACAGCGTCATCAGAGTGATTCTTATTCCACGTTTGTGTTCATCGCATCTCACCCACGGGGACACGGGCAGCACATCTGGGTATCCACATCTGTGCCTGCACGATTGAGGCTGCAACAAATTGTGTTTCTGAGTGTGTAATTGAATGATTATTCCGTGTGTGTGTGAGATTCATCATAGCACATAATGGCCGATGTATAACTGCGGGGTCAGGCGGTGCACAGATGAAGCACAGAGGAAGAAGACAATCTGCGCTCAGCGCTGCAAACATCAGGCTATTTTCTCCCTCTGCATATCTGTGTGTGTGTGTGTGTGTGTGTGTTTGCATCTGTACGAGTATGTTTGTGTCCTTGAATGTCTGTGGAGATGCACTTGTGACTCCTCACAATCGACATAGTTACTACAGGGCCATATTTAGCACAGAAGCGGGCCGAGCAGCTCCTGGAAGCTTCATGTGCTCTGTTTGTGTTTTTCTGACTTCCTCGGGCAGAAGAAGCTCTCAGCGCCGACAGACTGAGATCAAACGGAGCTGGACTCACGTGGACTCGTGCTTTCTTTCTTAATATTCAACGTCAGGCGCCTGATGAATAGCAACAAGCACTTAAAGCAGTAATTTGATGTAAAATCAGGTGATTCGCTGCCTTGTTGACACGTTTGTCTGAAACTAGAGCCGGCAGCAGATTAGCTTAGCTTAGCATAAAGACTGAAAACAGGGGGAAACTGTTAGCCTGGCTCTAACATCCTGTTTGTTTAATACATACAAACATTTTACGGCATTTTACGGATCGTTATCACGGGACTATTTCCCAGCCCGGAGGCGGTGACTCCCTGGAGTCTCATCTGCTGGTTGCATGGCAACCTCACTATGACGACACGTTTTTGGGTTTTCGGGACAGTGTAATCGCTGCTGTTAATTACTCGTATGATCTCTCTCTTCACATCAGCTGACGTGCCGTTTGATTCAGACGGATTTATTACAAAATTCTCTGCAGAGGTTTGAGGTAACGAGTCCGAACAGTGAAACTCAAGAACTCAAACGTAGCGTAGCACAAATGTTTGTGACCTTTTAAAGGCTGAAGGTCACACCTTCACCTGGACGAAGCAGGCGGCGTTGTACGTCACACTCGTTGCTCCTTTAGCACCTTTAACATTCATCTTTGGACGGACTCCTGAACGTCGCCTCGAGCTGAGCGAGACTCCCAAAAGCTTTTTAAGACTGAGGTGATGAAGCTTTCGCTGAAGAAATCAGGTTTAGATCATTCTGCCCCCAGCAGCTACCGTCCTACTTCTCATTTACCTTTTTGGGGCAAAGTTTAAGAGCGGGTGATGTTTAAACAGCTGAATAAAAAAACATGATCTGGTCTGGGGGCGCGTCGGAGCAGCTCAGTCTCAGTTTCAGACGGGTTAACGTGGATCAGCTGGCAGTCCTTGTTCTGCTGGACCTTACCGAGATGTCTGACACCAAACACGACACGTGAAGCTCTGAGCTGTCTCTAACTGATCAGGACGAATCAGCTCCGTCTTTGATCCTTCTGTCGTAGTATTGTTGAACATGTGACACAGCTGAAGGTGCGCCTGGAGAGACGCCGACCAGAAGAAGTTTTCCATTCATCTCCACATGAATACGCACACAGATGAAAACTGCCAACAACAAGACAGTCGACCGTCTGACACTCGTTTTACACTCTGACCTTTAAGATCTTTATTCATGTGATGTTTTTATTCAGAATAAAACTGAATGAACTCCGATCATTCAGAAGGGTCTAAAACCTGGACGTAGTCTCTGTGACGTCCCCGCAGACTGTCTAAAACCTGGACGTAGTCTCTGTAACGTCCCCGCAGACTGTCTAAAACCTGGACGTAGTCTCTGTGACGTCCCCGCAGACTGTCTAAAACCTGGACGTAGTCTCTGTAACGTCCCCGCAGACTGTCTAAAACCTGGACGTAGTCTCTGTCTCTGTACGTGTTATTAACAATAATAATCTATTATAATTCATTAGACTTCTATCATGTTTGAGTGAACCGCACAGGTTTTAATGTCCAAGTTGGACTTGAGTGAATAATTTTCAGCTTGTTTGTTGATTTTCCTTCGTAATTCTTCAACCTTAGTCTCACTTCATGTTTTCCTCCGCCCGTCCACGCCCGCCCTGCAGCAGCTCCACAGTTTGACTTCTTTAAAGCGACCCTCCACATCTCTGCACAGACACGCTGGAGGTGCCTGTGAGTGCTCTGCTCTCATAATTCTGTGCAAAAATTAATAAAAGCTCAGCTGGCAGCGAGGTTTTCTTCCACCAGTCGTCACTGCTGGGAATAGAGCGTCTGAGTGAAACAGTATCTAATTTTAAAACAGATTGAAACTCACCTATTTACAATTCTCTGCCTCCACGGCCGTCTCTGCTTTAGAAATGTTTCTCTCCTGAGGGGCCTGCAGATCTCAAACTGTCTACCGGTGCCCTTCATACCACTTCCTTTGTCCCTACACCACCACCGCCTCCACCTCTGCACCTCCGTCAGCTCTGCAGTCCTTTCTGGTGTCTTCCACTCTGCTGTCCCTCCATGGTTTCCTCCCTGACCCTGCCCGCTTCATAATCATCACCGGTCATGTCCTGCTTCTCACCTCTGCTGCTTTCAGCGCTCATCACATCCTGCTGTCCCACTTGCTGCCTCCGCCTCCACCTCCGCCTCCACCTCCGCCTCCACCTCCACCTCCACCGGCTTGATGCTGCTGTGACGTTGTTCTCTGCTGCCAACACGCGGGCCGCTGTGAGTCACTCGAACAAGCTGCACTGTTGATGCTCTGAACGCGGCGTGAATTACAGGTGACTCATGTTTGACAGAACACGCACACACGGACGTGCACGCACACACGGACGTGCACTACGCGTCTCTGAGACTACGTCCAGGTTTTAGACAGTCTGCGGGACGTCACAGAGACTACGTCCAGGTTTTAGACAGTCTGCTTGTCTAAAACCTGGATGAAGACAGAAAGTTTATAAATAAACTTTCTGTCTTCACGTTTTTGTCTCGTGTCAAAGTCAGTCTGGACGTTCGCGTTAAAACAACTGAAACTTAAAGACAAAGTATCACAGTGAGATTTCTCTCATCGACAGCTCGCTCTGAGCTCTTGTCACAGGTTTGAATCCCGCCTGACTCTGAACTGAACCCTGACGTGATCGTCCTCGTCCTCTCACCTCTTTTTACTTCCCTCCTGGTCCCTCTGCCTCCAGTCCAGACGGCTCTTACGATACAGCAGGTTCATGTCGCTGCGGGGTCGCTCCTCCTCGCAGCCTATCACAGCGCAGTGTAGCCGCTTGCTTCGCCTCTCTATGTCACGCAGGAAATGCTCGACTGCCACATCCTGGGCGGAGCCAGAGCTCATGGTATAGAAGAAGACTCGGGTGAAGGGGACGTGTGGCGCAGGCAGCCTCCTCCAACTCACCTAAACATGAAGAAGGAAGAACGTTTGAATCATGTTGAGCAGCTGAAATAACCCAAAACACAAATTAGTGTCAGAACTTTGAGGCAGTCACTCCTCATCACGCTCACTGTGTCACGGCGGACAGCTCTGCCCATTACTCCAACTGGCAGCCTTCACAGCAGAGCCATGGTGATGCATGATGATGGAGCTTGTAGTTGTGTTTACCCCGGCCTCTAAATGCACCACATGAGAACTATTTATATTTTCATTCTGCAGTTATGAATATTTGAGTAAGCACGGTAACTCAGCTGCAGAGCGGCTCTGGCTGCAGGCCCTGGGACGGCCTAGCTAAGCCTGTCTGCTGGGCCCAGACGGTAATGTGGTTTGTCATATGTGGCGCATGCACAGCTTCCTCCTCACGCTCACCCCCCGATGAGGAGTCGGCCTTGTTGTGGGGCAGATATCCGAGGGCCCGACTGTGTTTTCATGTGAGCGTGCAGCGCTATTGGCTGAGGAAAGTGCATGCAGCTGTCAGCTGATGCAGTTTCCAGTGTTTTCCCATCAGAAAAAGAAACAGAGTTCAAAATGTGTTTTTATTGGTGGACGCTGCAGCGTCGTGATTGGTGCTCCTCAGAGGAGAAGTCCATATATTTATATACTGAGTCTGCAACTGTGGAGCAGGAAGTAATCAGATACTGTAAATGTATGTCAGTATCTGACCTACACTACCTGTGATCAGGTGACCTGTGATCAGGTGAACGGTGTCTCTGTCAGTCGTACGTCTGTTCTCACACTATGTAACTTTGGGCTCCGGGTCGGGAGAAGTACGTAACGCTTTACGGCACTAAGTCACACACACCAACTATTTCACTGATTCTGGTGAAACTGGATCAGATTTTATGGAGAAAATGTTTCCTGGTTTTCCCTCTGATGTCCTCCGGCTGCTCCGCCTCAACTCTCTGTGATTTACAGAGTTTATGATGGACAGTGAAGTAAACTGCTGACAGCTGGAGCTGCTGTTAGCTCATGTTAGCTCAGTCTGTTAGCTGCTGTTAGCTCATGTTAGCTCAGTCTGTTAGCTGCTGTTAGCTCAGTCTGTTAGCTGCTGTTAGCTCATGTTAGCTCATGTTAGCTCAGTCTGTTAGCTGCTGTTAGCTCAGTCTGTTAGCTCATGTTAGCTCAGTCTGTTAGCTGCTGTTAGCTCATGTTAGCTCAGTCTGTTAGCTGCTGTTAGCTCATGTTAGCTCATGTTAGCTCATGTTAGCTCAGTCTGTTAGCTGCTGTTAGCTCAGTCTGTTAGCCGGGCTGCCCGCACTGTGAGCTCAGAGTGGTGGTTGGTGATTTTCGTGGCCTGTCTGTCTCACAGAGCAGAAACTGAAGAGAAGCTCATTATGTTTTAAAAGCATGGCGCGTTACAGTGAAACTGCACGTGAATCCAGTTTAATCGGCTCTGAATGATGCTTTTATCGTCCTCGACAAAAGATGTAAGTTCCATAAAGGAGCATAAAAAATAGATGACATTTACAGACGTTTACAGACTTCAGCAGCTCGACGCGCTCAGAGTACGTTCAGCATCTCAAAGCTCAGCACAAAGACAAAAAACATCCACAGTGGGAGCGTGAGGCTGTGTCACCTGGACCAGGCGGCATGTTGAGTTGTGTATCTGTGTGTGAATCTTTTGTCACGGCCCAGTGTGTCATCCAGCGTGTCAGCGTGGTCGCTGCTATTCCTGTATCCCACGGCCCTGACCACAACTTCGACCGCCGCCGCCGCTGCTGCCATGCTCGCTGGCTCGATGTTAATTAGGTTAGGGAGCTGCGACTGTAGGACGGGCTTTTGTTAACTGGAGCTTTGATTTGGGTTTCTAGGATCTGGCAGCTGAGCAGGCAGCCCTGCAATTGCCGCATTACATGCTGTGGGTTGGTGTGCAATTAGCCAGAGTAAGAGAAGCAGAGAGCTTCGTCCACGGCAGGTTCGTCCAATCAAACGTCACTTTTACAGGACGACACCAAACATGTGGCGGAGCCGCTCCGATACGTCCAGAGCGCTCAGCCAGGGGGTCAGGGCAGATGGAGCCATGATTCATGGAGCTGGATCGACTCACTCATGCACATAAGCAAACAGATCACACACACACACATCCGCCGTACATGCTAAACACACATGAACACACACACACAGGGTGTGAAGCAGGAAGAGGAAACGCTCAGCAGCTGAATTTAGATCAGAACTGACACAACGTTTGGAGTAAGGAGGTGTAGAACCATCTTCTGTGCTGCAGCACGCTGACGTTCAGCCTCCACCTCCTCCACCTCCTCCACCTCGGCGAGCGGTCCTGTGGTGTTGCTGCACCTTGCTGTGAGCGAGGCAGCAGCGCTGCAGAGTGGAGGGACACATCACAGCGGCGGCCTGGCCTTGTCACAGGAGCAACATCTCCACCAATCACATTCAAAACACACGTTTAATCACCGCAGAGCTACGCCTGCGTGTCTTCAGACAAAGGTGAGATGTGAAATGAGATTTTACTTCAAGCTGCTTCGCTGCCTCAGTGGAGGAAACCTGGACTGAGAGAGCAGACAGAACATCTTGTTCATGACACACATCGTCCTCTTCTGCTCAGCCAGGACTTGGACCGACGCTCTCGTGGTAACAGTTCAACCTGAGGCTGAACTTAAAGTTTGCAGCACGTTCACGTCTCGTTTCACAGACGATGCAGCTTCAGCACGTCTCTGTACAGCATCATAACTTCACCACAGTCACAGCACTCCTCAGGCCAGAGAGAGGAGAGAGGAGAGGAGGCGAGGAGAGGAGGCGAGGCTGAGGCAGCGGGAGAGAGACGAGAGGAGGGGAGGAGGAGGAGGAGAGGGAGGAGGGGGAGATGGTGAAAAATAGAGGAAACCAATAAATGGAGAGTAACCCAGGGATCAACCGGGCTGAAGATAAATATGATTAGGCAGAAAACTGGAGACAGACTGAAGGAAGGAAGGAGGGACGTCGAGGACGGGAAGAAGCAAATGGAGGCGAGGAGGAGAGGAGAGGAAAACAGCAAAGGCAGCCAGACTACAAGAATGGGGGAGGGAGGTGAAATCAAGCCTCTCTCACACACTAGTCGCTGTGTGTGGTCTCCTAGCAACACTGTCAGCCATGCATCTCTTCCTTAGCTCCTGAATATGCACAAAGGCGAGGACGTCAGCCTCGTCATACGTGATGATCCCGCGGTTCAACAGCATTCGTACCTGATCCTGAAACAACATGTCTTAGATACAGAGAGTCTGTTTCCAACAGCAACCACACAACCTCACTGCCCCCATTCATGACGTGCTGCAGCTACACACGAGCAGTCGGATCCAAACGGACCGTGAGCGGTCACATGTTTAAATGAACACGTTGAGACGCTTCGTGGCCGCCTGTAAACGCCGTTAACGCGTGACATCTCGTTTGAACCCGTGACACGTTTTTTAGCTGCTGCACTGTTCATTGGCCAGGAGACTCTGCTGGTTGCCTAGCAACCACACAGTGACAACAAGATTGTTTTTTTTTTGATTAATAAACAAACGAGCTATAATGTGTTAATTAGTGTTAATTAATGAGACTTAGAGTAGCTGGCAGGTGGATGGTCTCACCTCCCAGACAGAAGCAGAAGCCGCACGGCATTAATCAAAGTTTATGATTCACATTTAATTTCATCTAATTTAAATATTTCAAAGTGAAAGTTAAACATGCAGTGAGACAAAGATCAGCTCAGATCCAGCTCACTGAAAACAGGAATTCTATCAGATGTTAGTGTCTATAATATTTACAATAATGCTAATTATGCATTTCTATTTCTCGGTATCTTCCTCGGGGCTGATGAAGATGCTGCACACCGTCTGCAGTCAGCGTTACGGAGCGTGCCGACCTTCAAGTCGACAGCTCAGTGAACATCTACCAACATCTGAGCTGAGTCTGCCCACCGTCACCTCTGCAGGCTGTCCACCCTCTGCTCTCCCTTCACAGGAAACAAACTGTTTGAATCGCTCCGTGCACCTCGACCAGCAACAAACAAGGTCAGCGTGGATGTCTCTCTAAGAAACGTCTCCTCCATTCCTGGGACCTGAAATAAATCATGAATGTTGTCACAGACCTCAGCTTCCTCACGTGTATATCTAAAATAAAGCCGTTCTGCTGCCTGACACAGGACGTCGCTGTATAACACATTCACTGTGCAGAAGCTTGAACTTTGACCTGCAGGATTAAAAAACTCTGTCAGCTTCGGACAAAGTCGATCGAACTCTCCGGAACAACAAAACAGTCACCTGAGGTGACGCCGGCCTCCTCGAGCCTCCTGCAGCGCGCTGCTGCTGCTCAACGATCCAAACACCCAGACAGATGCTGCTGGTAGTCTGACCCATCCTCTGTGTCTAACTGCTGCTATGGGAGTCCTGCTTTCCCTCCCGTGTCTTGTTTTCTTCACTATCGACTGCTCTCCGAATAATTGTGGATAGTCTGATCTGCTCAGAGGCATCGTGCGGATTAAAATATGCACATTAAATGCACATTCAGCCTAATTAATATGTATTTTGAAGCGTGTCTGTGGTGAGATAATTCCCTCATCGCGCACTGGCAGTCAGAACTTTCACCGTGTGGGTTACAGGAAGTTCTGTGCTGCTCGAGCACGCCTCAACTTCTCTTCATGTGCTGCTGCTGTGTCCTGAACGCTCGACAATATTGCATTGTGCAGTGAAAGGCCTGCGGCTGATGAGAATGGACAGGAGGAGGAGGAGGAGGAGGAGGAGGAGGAGGAGGCTGATGTATCACTCCAGGCCAGTCCAGGACGGAAGGCACATGCGAGGCGTAGAAACGTTCTCTCCTGACCTCTTTCTGATGTTTTGGATGTGACGTAAAAGAAATAATAAGACAAAGTATTTTACGAGGAACAAGTCAAACTTCAGCTCCGGGTTCATCCAGAGACTCTTCTCGACTCTCTCTACAAACTGAGGGACCGCTGAATTTTTCATGGACCTGTGACCAAAAATAACCCACAAAAAAGCTTTCCGTGTTCCCCCTCAGCCTCGCAGAGATGCTCAGTGTTTGTCTCAGCCCGGCACCGTTTCCACCAACAAACGAGCCGGCGTGTGTGTGTGTGTGTGTGTGTGTGCATGAGCAAACATCTGGATCATGAATAGTTGAAAGTGTGATGGGGTGAAACCTGCCACCAGGTGAATAAACAGGCGGCCGGCGAATGACCTCCAAGTCCCCGTTCAGCACCTCCGCTCGCCCTGCCTTCATCATCTTCTGCTGGAATCTGCAGTAACCAAGGTGACCCACTGCACTTAGCATACATGAACACTTGGCAGGCTTCAGAGTCACAGTCATCCAGTCGATGCTGCTTCTCTGTACTCAACATATAGAGATGGAAACGTGTAAATACAGCAACATATCAGACAAAAGGAGCCCCGGGGCAGAGTTTGCCTTCAGAGAGACGAGGAGCGAGGAGGCGTGTTTGGATGCTGAGGATGTGTGCAGCATGAGAAGCATCGCTCGCTTTGGTTTGGTGAAAAACGTTCACGTGTTTCTGCAGCTTCAAGAGACATTATTCAGCAGGTAGATCAGGAGACTCTCCATTGGGCGGAGGAGAGTCCGTGCTGTGCTTGCTCTTTGTGTTTGGGCGGCTGAACCTCAGACTGTGCGGTAAAGAGCTGCAGGAAAAGAAGAAGAGTGAGGGCTGGAAAAAATAAAAGGCCTCCGTGCTCACACTCGTGCACGAGGGAGGGGGCTCCACTCTGCAGCTGCACACGCTTCACTGAGCCAGCATCCCTCTCCAACCAACACCAGACTTATTTTAGATGTGGATTACCCAGCAATATTCTCTGCTCCCCGAGAGTTCCTTCAGCTCTTCATCTTTTAGATATTTACCTCCAAAAACTGAAAAATCACGACGGTGCTGCAACATCCATGATCCACCTGAGCCGGATCCAACCTGAACCTGAACACAGCCGAGCCTGTTCTTCCTCTGATTCAGTCGTTTGTTTGATTCATCAGGTCTACAAACCTCCAGCAGCAGCAGCACTGTGCATCGCTCCTCATAAACTATTCAGCAACAAATGAGCAGAGCCCCACGAGGCCGAAGCTTCTCCGTAAACTAAACATACGATCACAGCAGCTCGCATGTTTCAGACAATATGTTCAGCACAGCAGAAAGCAGCTGCTTGGTCCCAGTCAGCCACGCTGACATTAATGATTCTAATAAACTTTTCTGAGCTGCTTCTCTGCTGAAGACGCAGCAGCAGCAGCAGCAGCGTTGGTGTGGTTAGCAGAGCAGGTAGGCCACAGTGGTCTTCCAACCTTTGAATCATCCTACAGCTGCGCTCAAACTCCCCCGGTGAGCCAGTCATAGCGTAGGCCGTGTAGGATCAGCACGCACAGACACACGCATGCCCACACACACATGCCCACACACAGCTCACCCACTCCTTCATACAAATCATGTCTCATGGCCGCGCTGCTCAGCAGCATGACAGGAAGTCAGAAGACAAACCAAACAAGAACGTTAGCATAACGTTATTACAACCTCTACCTGTGTAACAGCTCATGTAAGCAAACCAGACGTGAACATGACAGACCATCACCAACTGTACAGAGCCACAGACTGCAGTTCCTCTAACGTCCACCTGAGGCTGGCTCCAGAAGTGAGTCAGTCTCCATAAGTCCCCATGTTAGACAGCAGAAATAAACATGTTTACAGCCTGGTACAAAAACAGTTTTATTCTCTGTAGCTAATTTCCCCGTTCATGACAACTGTACTGAGGGTGAATTTATATACAACTCACCTGTTCACATTATATTAAGGCTTAAAGTTATGCAGGATTAAGACGCTTTGATTGACAGGTGGGCGTGGTTTCTATGGTTTCTGACCATGTAACAGGTGTAACAGGTGTGCTGACCTGTCTGTCTGTCTGGACTTTGAATGACAAATTAAAATGATTGCATAATGACAAACATGTACCAGAGCTGACGGTACGCTGCCCTTCCTCTGACTCTGAGCTCGGAGGGTTTGTGTGCTGCCTGCTGGTGGAGCTCAGACGTTCCAGCTCTGAAGGTTTGCTGGAACATTGGAGAGTTGTTGAAATCAAAGTCAGACGTGTCTAAGAGCATTTCAAGAGTGCGCGCTGCAGACGAGTGGTCAGACGTACAGGTTTGTGTCGGCTTTACAGGTGTGATTGGCAGCTTTTCAGCTCGGGGTCTCACTCGAACAGCTCCTATTCCTGTCGCTCCCGCTGTTCGCTGCACTCACTGTTATGAAATGAAAAGGCACTAACTGGGGCAAATGGCAGGTGATGGCAGCTTACGCACCGCGGGGCTCCTGATTCAGCCGCTGCGGTCTGATCCTGCACGCCTGCAGCTGGGCGGGAAGAATATCACTGACTTTAAAAAGATGATTATGAGCGTGTGTGTGTGTTGTTTTGGGTGGCTGCCGTCCAGAAAACGAGTGTAACACTTGTTCAGTCTCACCTCTGCTACGTCAGCTGCAACCGTGTAATAGTTTTGATGAAGCTTCTTCTGCCTCAGATTTGAATCATCACAGAAACTGGACAGATGATGGACACAGACTTTAAAATCTCCTCCTACATCTACAGGAGCTGCACCTGAGTCTGTGCACCTGAGCTTCTTCTGTGAAGGTCGCTCAGACAAGAGCTCCTCACTCTTCTCCGTCACAGCACGGTTGCTGACCTCTGACCTTCAGGGACGTCTTACCAATGAATTCCCACAGAGACACTTCTGCACGTGTGCAGATGACACCGCCACGCGTCCGGGCGACCATGTTTGTGGGACAAAAATCTTTTTTTTTCATCAGCTGCCAGAAAAAAAGTAACATGTTGCAGCCTCCTGATGGTTTAGTGAACATTTCAAGGTCCTTTGAAGGTCTTTGGCATAAACGCTGCACATTAATGAGAATAGGGACAGTAACACAACACTCTGGACCACTTTGCTCCATTTATGTATGCCTACACATGTTTAATTCAGAGCACAGCTACAAATGTGCTCCCCGAGTAATTCCAGATCTCACCAATTACTGTGACACATGACGACGCTGGAGTGACTCTGCTGCGAGGAAAAGAAACTGAACGTGAACATGTGGAAACATATTTACTTTCTTCCACATCCTGGCATGTTTATCTGTGGAACACCGAGGGTAGTTTGGGATAAATAGGTGGTGATTAACACGGCTCGAGTCTGGGACCTCTGTGCCAACGAGAGAGGAGTAACTGTTGGCTGCTAACTTTATTTATTCTGCATGGTACCATGCAAACGGCTGTGAAAGGTTTAATGAGAAGAAAACAGAAGGGAAATGAACAAAGATGAGTTGCCTGAAGGAAATCATTACCACACATCATTACTCTTGACTACACACTGCAGTGAAGGCTGGATGCTGCAAACCAAAATGAAACATTTGAAGAGCTTTTCAGTTCTGACGCTTCGTTTGGACACGGCACATTCTGCCGGTCAGAGGGACACGCTACTAACTGCTGTACTCGAGTATTTACTCTGATTACTTCTGATCACAAACTAGACAAGTCAACAGCTTTGCTAACAGCCAATCATCATCCAGGTCAGCAGCAGCAGACCCAGCAGCAGCTAATATCACTGACTAGTCCAGCAGCAGTCAGCCCAGCTCGGCGTCTGTCTTTCAGCCTTTTATTTCACCAAGCTCTCACCAACCACTAAAAGTCAGTCCCAGATTTACTCTTGTCCGGCGGCTTCTTGCTCGCTCACTCTCTCCTTTTCTCTTCTTAGCTTCCTCCGTCAGCGTCCTCTTCACTCTCTGCTCCTCTGCCATCATGTGCAGCTAACAGCAGCTAACAGACTGAGCTAACATGAGCTAACAGCAGCTAACAGACTGAGCTAACATGAGCTAACAGCAGCTCCAGCTGTCAGCAGTTTACTTCACTGTCCATCATAAACTCTGTAAATCACAGAGAGTTGAGGCGGAGCAGCCGGAGGACATCAGAGGGAAAACCAGGAAACATTTTCTCCATAAAATCTGATCCAGTTTCACCAGAATCAGTGAAATAGTTGGTGTGTGTGACTTAGTGCCGTAAAGCGTTACGTACTTCTCCCGACCCGGAGCCCAAAGTTACATAGTGTGAGAACAGACGTACGACTGACAGAGACACCGTTCACCTGATCACAGGTCACCTGATCACAGGTCAGCTGATCACAGGTCACCTGATCACAGGTCACCTGATCACAGGTCACCTGATCACAGGTCAGCGTGGGTCAGCAGGAGTTAAACTTTGAGGTTCACAGCTGGAGTCTTCTCTCTCTCTTTAGTGGACAGTCTCCGGGTAAAGAGCGAGGACAGTCAGAAGACAAAGGAAGTGACATCTAACAATGTCCACAGCAGGATCTGTACCCAGGACATCGCTGGTAAATGGCATGCCCTTTGATCAAGGAGCCACCAGAGAGAACCTTTGCACCTCTTTATACGTCCACACTGACGGACTGAGAGCGTCAGATCGATCTGATCTGTAAGAAACGACCTGTGAGCCACCGTCAGAACGTGCTGAAGTCATCACGTAATCAATGATGTCATACTGATGTCACCAAGTTTACCAGGAAGGTAGTCAAACAAAGAGATGAAATGCATTATGGGAAGTGTAGGACTAAAAGCTCAGGACATGTCTGCATCTGTTTCTGGATACTCTGAAACAAAAACCATAAAAAGTCTTCTGTGTTTTGTTTATGAATCTCTGAACACGAAAGACTCGTTTATTCATATTAACAAGCAGAATAAAATGAACTCGACGTCACAGTCTGACTTTAAACTGACCTCAGGACAGACTGCTGAACACAAAGCAGGCATGTCCTGTTGGTAAAGAGGCTGTATCATCATCGATCATCATCGATCATCGATCATGGATCGTGGTCGATGTTTCCGCATCTGTCAGTTCATCGTTTGGTCTTTGAGATGTTGAAAATCAGTCTGACAGACTGAAAGTGATTCAGTGACAGACTGAGCGGATCCAGGAGCTGGAACACGAACACATGAAGCATTTTTCAGAACAATCATTTGATTATTTTTCCGTCAATCAACAAATGGATGGAGGATTAATCCCTTCAGCTGCTCAGTTATTTTCATCCCAGTGTTCTTCAGATTAAAGGAACAGGGTGGAGTAAAGCAGAGAGGTGGAGGAGGAAACAAACTTTAAACTTCACCGTCTCCTCTGCTCGCAGTGAGTCTGCGCCGTGACGATCACGCCTCAGATGTAAACAGAGTTTATGAATCTTTCATTTTTCCTCTGACAGCCATCGCTCACAGGAAGTGTTTCATCTCCGTCCGTCTCTCTGACGGAGAATCAAGATGGTGACAGAAGCACAGATGGTGCTCGGCACACACTACAGCCAGCTAAACACGTCTACTGATTCTGAAATACCTGCACCGCCCGGCCCGGGTGGAGTCATGGATATCACTTCTAATCAAACAACCTGCTCAGCCTGTGCCACGTGTGGCAGCCATCAGCCCCTCTCTGTGTTTGTGCATCTTCCTGTTTGGACTCAGACATGATGCACGCTGCCGGTCACAGACACTGAATCATCCACTTCCTGGAGAGAAAAGCTCAGATGGAGTCAGAATGCTCGATTTTCACGATTTCCCTGAATGTATCAAACCACACGCTCCCTTCATCTCCTTTAAAAGGCCTGCATCCTGATTTATCAGGATAAATCCTCAAGGACTCAAGGTTTCCACGTGGAGCACGTGCACTTCCACGCAGCTGGGCACAAACTGACCGAACACTCGATCACCCTCCTGTGTTTGTGATCAGCAGGTGAAGCGACGGCTCTGTTTCTGTTTCTGCATTCGAGACACGCTGCACCGTGTGTGTGTGTGTGTGTGGCTCAGCCTGCACTCAATGACCCCAAAGTCACAGCTGCTCTCACACTATCCCCGCTCGCCTCGACGTGGACCGGCACATCGTCCTGTTTATACCTGCATCTGCTCGCAGAGGTGAGATCCTCAGCTCCAAGGTCAAGCAGAGCGGCTGAGGTTAGTTTGATTCCAGAGTTCAGTGAAGACAAAAGACGAAGCGGCGTCCTCGCTCACAGGAGGCGCTTCAAGATGTCACATGTCCCCCTCAGTGTTCAGAGGAAGAGGAGACACCTCGGCCTGTTCATCAGGATCATTGTTACTCAGGCTGAGGTGAAGGAAGCTCAGCGTGACTGAGGGGCGCTCGTTTTGAGTGGCTGTCACGCCCGGAAAAAAGAGGGAGGGAGGGTGGAGACAAAACACACTGTTGTGTTGACTAACCCTTAATTCCAACCCAGGTCGACCCTGTGTGCTCACACACACACACACACACACACACACACTGCGGCACTTTATTGGGCTTCTCCTTTAAAAACAAAACACACCTCTGATGAACTGATCCACCTCATCCAGACGCCTCATCCTCTCCCTCCCCGCGCCAACGCACCCTCACCTGGCTGCGCGCACACACACACACACACACACACACATCAGTGTGTCTGCCGCCCCTTCACACACACTCTCACACGCACACACACACGCACATGCCCTGCTATACTCTTACACTCCGTAAACATGCAGATGTTTTCCATCACGGCCCTGCAGAACGACGCTGCTCTCTCTCTCGCGCGCGCGCGCACGCACGCACCGCTGTGCTGGAGGTATTTGATTAATAACCGCGCGTGCTCCTCCAGCCTCAGCAGCAGTCAGCTGATGGCGGCTTGTTTTTGGTGAAAAATTCACAGGATGTCACGACTGAGAGGAGAGCGGAGAGGGCGGGCTGAGCTGGGTTCGGATCCCGCCGTCATGTCTCCATCACCTCCATCTCTTTTGTGCGTCTGCGGGCTCAGACTCGGGCCTCGCGCTCCCCGTCACGCACCGTGGGGGCTTCAAGGTTGAACGGTCCGGATGGTGGGCGCGCGGCGGCTCCCTGACATCCCTGTTTTTCTTCCAAGATTCACGCGTAAAAATGTCACCAGGCCGCGACGTCCCTCCGCAATACACACACACACACACGCTCCTGCAGCTCATTAGACGCCGTGACAGCTGCCCGTGAAGGCTGCACGGTGTCCGGGAGCTGATGCACGGAGCCAAACATAATATTAATGAAGGTGTGAACCTACCTCAGTACCCGGGGAGCCTGGCGCAGAGGCGGGCTACGCCGACATCCAGCTGCCGCTCCGGCTCCGGGAAATCAGACAACAACAACAGCACGCCGGGGGTTGATGACACAGCTGTCTCGGTGGACGGAGAGCAGAAAAAAAGCTGCGTCCAGATGTGTCATTTGACGTGAGGCTGGAAAATCAGTGATTCAGACGCATCTCACCGGAGTGACGCCTTCTCCTGACGCGCGAGCTCTTCCATTTTTATGATAAACAGCGCGCGGAGCTGATTGAAACCCATGATGCAATTCACTGCGACGTTACAAAACGGAGCCGTGCGAACGGACAGGTGACCCGCCATGCTCGAGCTTCAAAACACACACACACAGAGAGAGAGAGAGAGAGAGAGAGAGAGAGAGAGAGAGAGAGACGTCAACACACTCACGCATCAGAAAATGCGCAGATCCGCGCGCGCTGTGGCGGCGGCGGCCCCGGCGGTTCACGCGCTGGGCATCCTCTCCGTGCATCCATATTAATATTCATACAGGACTTCCTGAGAGCCGAGCACAGGCTGTTTATAGAAGGAGAGGAGGAGGTCTGAGTGTTTGCTTCATCTTTCTCTGAATATTCATCAAATTTCCACATTTATTCTTCATCACGTGACTTTGATTTGACAGGAAATCAAGCTGAGAATAATATGAAATGAACATTATTACAGGAGCTCGTGGAGTGTTTCATTTCTTCACCCAGAGCGGAGCAGCAACTAAAACTAAAACTAAAACTAAAACTAAAAGCATCAAACTACAACAATAAAGAGCAAATTCAAATTTGAGGCATCACGTGATCATCCAACACGTGGTCTGCGTGAAGCGTGTGACACGCCCCCTAAAGTGTGTGTGTGTGTGTGTGTGTGACCTCTGATCATGAAGCTGATTATCAGAGGACTCTTTGGACCGTGGCTGACACACGGAGCCGAGCAGAGGTCACAACAACAACCAGCTCAAAGTTTGACCCAAAATGGCCGACGGTTTCACCTGCTGTCATTATTTAGTAAACTACAGGGTGACCACCTGTCCTCTGTCTGTCCACCTGTCCTCTGTCTGTCCACCTGTGCACCTGTCTGTGCACCTGTCTGTCCACCTGTCCAGCGCTGACACACTCCTGTGTGGGCGTGTACAAACAGTCTTTGATTGACACCTCCCTCACCCTGCTGTCTGTTTCCTTGGACCTGTTTAGGGCGGGACAGCTGACACTGTCTCTGCTCTGATTGGTTCACATCAGCAGAAGTGAAAGCACCTGTGCAGGTGAGGACCAGCTCACTGCAGACAGGTAAAAAAAAATAGACCCAACACTGTTTGTCACATTAAAAGCCTTCCTTTGGTTCAGGCTTTTATTGTGAAACGTCTGCAGGAAGCGTCACTAACACGGAGAACACACACACAGCTGATTGATCTGAGAGTGGTGAGCAGGAATGTGTGTGTGTGTGTGTGTGACGTCATGAAAACACAGAGCACCTTTAAACCTCTGACATGTTGATCTGTGTCAAAGTATCCGGGGAGTGGATCTGTTATCAGCAGCTTTACCTGACCCGGTCAAAGTGCGTCCTGCACGTCGTGTTTGGACTCGGTGAATCTGCATCCAGTCAGAGCAGCTGCGGGAAGGTAAGGCGCTCGCCTCACACTGCGGTTTGACCATGAAGGCTGATTTCAGGACTTAACTAAACGTGCCAGCTCGAGCTGATTAAAAAGCTCTCGACGCTTCATCAGGCTGCTGCATGACTTCCCTGAAGGAAGAATCTGATCCTCAGATAATGCAGCATGAGTTCCTTTATGATCTCAGATTACACACATTGAATCTGTAATCATTGAAGGAGGCGCAGTCTGAATGTTACCCTCTCATTTAAAACTTGACATGGTGCTTTGGCCTCAGCTTTCAGGAATGACTGAAGGAAAGAGTCAGTGGAAGGAGTTCTTGGAGGTGGTCAGTGTCCTGCAGTGGGTGCTGTCCTTCCTCTTCTTAGGTGAGATCCGCCACTCGTACGACAGCGTGTTCACTCGTGTTTCCTCACGTGTCTGATCCAAGTCTGAACCTCCACCTGCAGGACTGTCCTGCATCGTCCTGATGGTGTACCTCATGTTTACCTCGCTGTGGCCGCTGCCCGCTCTCTACTTCGCCTGGATGGTGATGGACTGGCACACACCTGAAAGAGGTACAGGAAGTGACATCATTCAAGTAGAAACAGAAGAATCCTCAGGTCCCAGCTGTAAACTGACAAACAGCTCTGCTGTTGGAAGAGTGACAAAGTAAAGTTTACTCAGACAGGTCAGCGTTAACAGCTCCGTCTGTGCAGAGTGTGACCTGCAGCACAGTCAGTGTGAGCTGCTGTCCAATGTCTCCAACAGGAGGAAGGAAGACGACGTTCGTGAGGAGGTGGAGGATCTGGGATCACTACAGAGATTACTTCCCTGTCAAAGTGAGTTTCATTCTTTTCATACACGCTGAACTCTTACTTCCTGTTTACTCGTCAGGCATTAGGTAAAATCTGATATTTCAGCTGCGGTTCATTGTTAAAGGTCCAGTCTGTAATGAAACATGTTACACGTCTCAGAGCCTCCACATGTGGAGCGGTGTGTATCTGTACGACTGAGTCTGTAATCTGACCACTAGGTGTCACTCGACCGTCCACGCTGCACCTTTAAACACAGCAGGAGTCTCATCAGTGTATTTGTTTTTACGGTCAGCTCTGCTCACACTCTCGTTTCGTGTCCTCGCTCAGCTTGTGAAGACCGCCGAGCTGAGCCCGAACAAGAACTACGTCCTGGGTTGTCATCCTCACGGCATCATGAGCGCCGGAGCCTTCTCCTGCTTCTCCACAGAGAGCAGCGGCTTCGCTCAGGTGTTTCCCGGCATACGAGCTCGCCTGGTGGTCCTGGCGGGAATGTTCAGGATCCCTCTCTTCAGGGAGTACTTAATGTGTGCAGGTATTTCAAACAGAGCTCACCTGAGAGGCTTGAACTGCTCTTTAGACACACAGTCTCCATCATCGGTCTTACTGTCTCCAGGTATCTGTCCCGTCAGCAAACCGAGCCTGGTCCACCTCCTGTCAAAGACAGGGAAGGGGAACGCGGTGGTGATCATTATAGGGGGCGCTGCAGAGTCTCTGGCATCCTCCCCTGGAGCCAACACAGTGGTGGTGAAGGACAGGAAGGGGTTTGTCCGGGTCGCCCTGGAGTTTGGGTGAGAACACAGCTCCGATCACACAGCGGGTATCACATGCAGCCTGCAGACAGACTGATACGATCTGTCTGCCTCCACAGGGCTGATCTGGTGCCTGTCTACTCATTCGGGGAGAACGAGCTCTTTCAGCAGGTGATCTTCTCAGACGGCAGCCTCGGTCGAAGGTTGCAGGACCTGTTCAAGAAGATCATGGGTTTCGCTCCCTGTCTGTTTGTTGGCGAGCGCATGGCGGTCCTGCCCTACAGGGCTCCGGTCACCACTGTCGGTGAGTGTTTCATTATCCTGCAGCTTTAACTCGCTCACTGAGCCACTTTATTCTAACACTCTGCTGCTTCTTCCAGTGGGGAGTCCGATCCCGGTGCCAAGGCGGGTCACGCCTACCGAGGAGGAGGTGGACCACTATCACAGACTGTACATGGAGGGACTGTCCAAGTTATTCCACCAACACAAGGTCAGCTGTGGCCTCCCTGAAAGTCACAAGCTTCGGATCATTTAGACATGAACAGTTCCTCTGCTCTGTGACGGGAACACGTCCATCCTGACGCTCTCTGGGTTTAATTTATTGGAATCAGCTGCGATGAGCACACTTCAGGATTTGTGTATTTCTAAAGTGACCAGAGTGAAAACACAACACGTGTACAATAAAAACGATGCTTGTCAAAATCTTTGCATGCTTGTTTTCATAAGACCGGGACGACTTCACAATAATGACTTCTGTTTGATTTGTTGTCTGTTTCATTTTTACTCAGTGAATTTTTCTTCAAGCTTCTTCAGATTTCTGCTCAGCAGCAGTGAGTCTACAGGCATGCACATCTGTAATTCACCGTGTTTCCCAGCAGAGGGCAGCCATCGATTTACCTGCTCCGAGCACAAAAACACACCTGTCTGAGTCTGATGCTAACCTCTGCTCGCTCTGATCTGCAGACGTTTCCTTTAATAAATCATTAAATGCATGTGAATGTAGTTGGATCACTACAGAACTTTATTGAGGAACCAGTTTACAGCAGAAGTCTGTTCTAGTTGCACAATAATTACAAAAAAACATGTCAGTAAAGAAATAATGGGATGTACTACGGAAAGCAAGCCGAACATAACACTGCAAAGACGAAGTCAGAGTCAGCCTAAAAGAAGTCCATGTCGTCCGGAGCGTCCAGGTCACGGTACTCAATGATGTTGCGTGGATCACCTCGAGACATTCTGAGGTGGTTGAAGAGCAGACGGAGAACAAAGAGGACAGAAATGAGTCGTTACAAAAAGGTTCAGAAGTCTCAGAGCTCAAGGTCGACCGCTCGGTGCAGAATAAAGTCTCACGTACAGTGCTCTCACCTGATGTTGCGTGGCTTTCCCAGGTAGCCACCTTGTCCGCGGAAGTTGTCGTAGTTTCCTCGGCCGCCGCCGCCGCCACCGCCGCCTCCTCCTCCTCCCCCTCCTCCGTACTGGTTGGGGGGATACGGAGGTCCGCCTGTTGGAGAGGGAGTCAAAATGATCACAAAGGTCCGAGCTGGAGTTTGAATTCAGTCTTTGGACAACAACACGTCTGTGATCAGCTGATATCTGCTGAGTCAGAACGTACCGCCGTAGCCCATCAGTGGAGGACGAGGTTGGCCGAAGCCCATTGGACCCTGAGGACCCTGAGGAGGGAACGGCATGCTGGGAGAAAGCAGGCCTGCAGGACAGGATAAAGTTCAGATGAACGTGGATCAAACTGCTCATTATGATTCAGATGATGAAGTCATGAATGTTTCAGTACCTTGACCTGGACCTGGAAGAGGAGGAAGTTTCATCTCCGGCAGCGACGGCCTCTTGGCGTCCATCAGGAAGTTGTTAAAGAACGCCACTTCCTTTTTCACCTCTTCGATTTTGTCTCCGTGTTTGTTCAGGATGTGTTTCCGGACGAACTCCGGACCCTGAAATTCATCACGAAGGTAGAAAATCAAACAACGATGACAAACAAACGTCACACAGCTTCTTCTTCTCTGCTCAATGCTTCACCTTGAACTTCTTCCCACTCAGCGGGCAGAGCCACTTGTCCTTTCCCAGCTCCTGAGTGTTGGCTGACACAAACTTCTCCACCTCCTCCTCGGGATCCTTTCGACCCATCTTCGCCGCCTCCTCCTCCGACAGGATTTCTTTGAGACTGAACAGAGGGCTGAGCTTCTCCTCCATCATCTTCTGCCACTGTTGCACTGAAAAGTCACCAGAGACACTGAGACTCGCTGAACTCTGTATGATTATTAACTCACCGTCACTCTGTGTCTTCTCTTCATGCTGGAGGACTGACCTTCTCCGTGCGTGATGCGGTTTGGAGGGATGGGTCCTCGGACGTGGATCATGCCGCAGCGATTGGGCATTTCATCTTCACTGGGATATTCACAGGTGTTGTAGTAATCGATTGAATGAACGACGCGCAGATACAAGACGAGACGATCCAAAACCTGCAGCGAGATAAAGGAGCTTTAAGATCGAACGTGATGACCTGGTTTAACAGGTGAGTAATGCGTTTGGACTCGAACCTTGGCGAGTTTGTCGTCCCTCTCCACCGTCGTCTCTGTGGGGTTTCCCTCCTTGGCGTTCTCCTCGGGATCCATCCCGCTCCCAGAGCCGAGGAGCTCCTCCTCCTCTGCACTCACCTCCTCTATCAGGTAATCCGTGATGTTCTTCAGGATGGGGTTCTGAGCTGGCAGCTTTTGAAAGCACAAACACACGAATGAATGAATTCAGTACCTGCGGGGTCGTCTGTTTAAATTCACAGTCGCGGCCGGCGCTGTACCTCCGAGCTCGGCCCCTCCTCCTGGAACTTGATGCTCCACAGCTCTCCCTTCTCGTCCAGCGCGTGGATGAGCTTGGCGGCCAGCTTGATGTCATTGCGTAGCACCTGCTTGTGCTGAGTGATGCCGTTAACGTTACGCACCCTCCGGGCCAGGTCCCTGTTCACGCCCGGCGCCAGTTCACAGTCTCGCAGCTGTGAAGGGTGGAGAGGAAAACAGAGTTTTAATGGCCTCGACTGCCGTTCAGCAGATTCCATGAGTGACGGACTGAACCTGAAGCTCCAAACACGATGAGCTCAAACACTGACTGAGGCCGGCTCACTCACTCGGATGTTCTGCAGGTTCCAGCACACTTCTTTGATGTTGACGCTGCGGTCAAACGTCACCCAGCAGCGCCTGAAGAACCTGCGGAGGCAGAGTTCATTTAAACGTTACCGTCCTCTCACCTCATACAGCGTGTTTAAATCAATCCAGCAGACATCAGATGAAGACACTGAGAGGCTGCTGGAGTTAAACCGACCTGCGCTCCGGATGAGGGTCAGACAGGCAAACACGCAGGAAACCAGGATATCTCCGACAAAGCTGAGAGGAGAAAAACAGACGTGGGGTTTAAACAAAGACACAAATGACCGAGTGAGCCGGCGTCTCCATCAATGCTCAACTCACAGCGATGATCTCCGCCTTGGAGATGGTGGGAGCGATGCTCCTCATGAACAGAGAGCAGGTCCTGTGGAGAGGCCTCGGCCTCGGAGAGTCGTCTTTCGGCTTCTTCTCCTCCTTCTTGTCTTCTTCTGTGTTTTCTTTTGGTTTCTCCTCTTCATGGTTAGAACAGAGAGCAAAGACAGTTCAGAATCTGTCTGAAGGTAAAAATCAGAAACTATTAATTCAACTGCTCACCTTCGCCCTCCTCTTCCTCCTCGTCCTTGTCTTCCACCTCTTCTTTCTTCACAGGTTTGTCGGAGCAGTTTGAGTTAGAGTCTGAGTCTGAGTCAGAGTCGCTCTCCGAGGCGCTGCCTTCATCGTCGCTGTCTCCGCTGCGCTTCCTCTTTCTTCTCGGCTGATTAACATAAAACGAGAGTGATGAAGTCCGTCTGAATCGTCTGAGTTTGAATAATGGGAGCAGGGCGTACCTTCTTGGGTTCAGGCATTTCTTCTTTGGCAGCTTCCTTCTCTGCCTCCTCTTTGACATCCTCGCCTTCGGCTGCAGCAGCTCGCTCTGTGCTGGCGGAGTCGCTCTCCTCCTGTTAAACATTTCACCGTCATAAACAGCTCCAGTAAATCTGCACCGCCCGGTGACGGAAAACAAACATACCTTCACGGTTTTGTCTTTCTCTACTGAGGGTTTGCGGTCGCCGTCCACGGCTTTGACGTCTTCCCTCTTGGGAGGTTCAGCGCCTCCTGAAACCGACGCCAGCTTCTCCCTCTCTTCCTCCTCCTCAGACGGGAGGTCCAGGATGCGAAGATCGTGATCTGTCCCTCCCTCCATCTTGATCACAGCTGAAGACCAGCGAGAGGAAACAGTTCAATATTCAACAACAAATGACGGCCCCTTTTCTTCAGGTACTGATCCAGATCGGAGGCCTCACCTGCATCCAGAACCTTGATGATGGCCGGCGTCTGCTCGATGTCCAGGGAGACGTTATCAAACCAGCTGTTCTCCAGCAGGAACATGAAGACGTTCAGGCGGTTGTGGAGGGCGCTCTGGGCCTCCGACTTCAGCCGGCTCGCCTCGTCCGGGTGGTACTTGGATCTGAACCTGCGTTCAGAGTTTTGGGGATCCACAAAAAAGTGGGGAGGGAATGACGGAGGGGGTTTGGGATGAACGGGATGCAAAAGTTAGAGAACAAATACAAATTATACATCCGTGATTCATATACAGGAGATTCATTTACACATTATAACTTCTGTTTAGCATATTTAAACAAATGAGAGTTCAGTCAGAATCTATAAATAAAATCATACAAAGCTGATTTGTCATTTCTCTGCATGTGTGTGATTACTGTAGCTGACTGCACACTGTTAGAAAGGCTGAGACTAACTCACCAAAGAATTATGGAAAAAACAACAGAGAGATTATTAAATGAAGCATTCAGTAGAAATGTTGATCATTGAGTGGACTACAGTTACCTTTTTGTTCTGCCAGTTTATTAACAAATAAATACAGAGAGGGGTCTCTTCTGTGAAAATGTGCTCCACTTGGTGTGTCTGTACACACACAAATTCGGTTTTGGGATTTGATCCGAATATTAAAAAAGAAAATCAAGAAAAAAAAAAAAATCTCGGCGCGCAGAAAACTCATGACTGTCTATCTAAGATCCCTCACACTGTTTGTCTAAGAGCAACTGCATTGTGCGCAGTGCGGGCCCTCGCTGTCTAACACCGATCTCTTGCTGATGAGTCCCACTTTTTCTCATCTTCATTAAAAAACGTTGTCAACGTAGGAGTGGGAATGAAGGAGGGAGAAAATGGTTACGTCAAAACAAGCAAACAGTTTGCATGACACCTGCGAAGTAAGTGTAATAATCGTTAACAGGCATGAAAGACAAGTTCAGACGAGAAAATCAACCCAAACCACCAGGACCAATCAGAGAACTCACAGATTAATGAGTGCACAGAGGGCTGCAACTCACGATTAAGCACGTTCAGACACGGACGATGAATTTAAAAGTTGCTGATGGATCCATTAATCGACTGATCGCTGCAGCTCGGCTGTGCGTCGACTTCATGTCGGTTTAAACAGATTTATCTAAACTAAACAATAATTTCGTCGCTCGGGTCGAGTTCGGGTTGATTTTCTTCTTTTATAACAGAAGTCATTGATAACAAACTGACTGCAGGCCTGGTCCTACTACATTAAATAGTCTCAGTATTACATAACCATTAAATAATATGTAATGACACCACAGGCCAGGCTAATCTGTCTGAGATAATAATGACAATGTAAAGATGGAGATGACAGAAGACGAACATCTCCTCTATCTACTGTCAATATTCATGACAGGTGTTTCTGTAGTGAAGGCAGCTGAGATCGTACCACTCCTCGTCTTTATGGGCCAGAAAGAAGTCCTGCATCTGCTGCCGGCGGAAGTCGATCTTGTACTCGTTGTATCGTTTGACCGCCTCGGTCTCGTCCACGGAGTCATCCAGAGACAGCAGGAACTCCTTAAAGCTCTTCATTATGGGAGGAGGTGGCCCCAGGTCCATGTCGTGGATGTTCCCGAGCCTGAAGGATGGAGGAGTTTAGGACGCTCAGCACAGCTAGACGTAGTTTCATCATATTTCCACCGTGGTGTTGTCTCTTACCTCGCCTGGATGGGGATGCCGTGATGAGGCTGCATGAGGTGCATGTCAGGATGGCCCCAGTGCTGCGGGGGGCCATAGCTGGGCCCTCCTCCTCCTCCTCCACCTCCTCCTCCACCATAACCCAAGTCGTATCCTCCACGGTAAGGGTCTGCACCGTGGTCATCCCTGACAGAGACAGGAAAAGAGCTTCAGAACCAGCAGACACCAAGACTGTTCTCCAGCATCACTGCTGCTCACTCACCAGTCTCTCCTCATGCGTTTCTGCTGCGGGCTCATGTCGTGCCTCGGCGGGGTGAATCTCTCCCGACGACCGCGGTCGTAATCCCGGTAATCCCCACGGCTGCGCCGCTCCCTGCCCCGGTCCCACTCCCTGAGTGATGACATGAAATGAAACACTCAAACTCTGCATCCTAAAGGAGGCTCCATGTATCCTATAAGGAGATAATAAAGGAAGCATTGAAGCTCCTTTCCTTTCCTAAAGGAGGCTCCGTGTATCCTATAAGGAGATAATAAAGGAAGCATTGAAGCTCCTTTCCTTTCCTAAAGGAGGCTCCGTGTATCCTATAAGGAGATAATAAAGGAAGCATTGAAGCTCCTTTCCTTTCCTAAAGGAGGCTCCGTGTATCCTATAAGGAGATAATAAAGGAAGCATTGAAGCTCCTTTCCTTTCCTAAAGGAGGCTCCGTGTATCCTATAAGGAGATAATAAAGGAAGCATTGAAGCTCCTTTCCTTTCCTAAAGGAGGCTCTGTGTATCCTATAAGGAGATAATAAAGGAAGCATTGAAGCTCCTTTCCTTCACAGAGGATTCAGACAGCTCTCATCATGGCGGACACGGTACTGCCCCTCGGCCCTCACCCTCAGAGCTCCCCGCTCAGCTCGTCTCCTTACCGGTCGTTCCAGTCGTCTCTGCGCCGGTCCTCTCTCTCTCTTGACCGGTCATAGTCGCTCCTCTCCCGCCTGAATTTGTCTCTCCTCCTGCGGTCGTACTCATCGTCACTGTCTCCCATCTTCACCGAGAGAGAAACACACTGAAGTCACGGAGTGTGTGTGTGTGTGTGTGTGTGTGTGTGTGTGTTTTGTCTAGCTTAGCTTAGCTAAAGTTACCATGGCTGTTAGCTACCTAGCATTAGCTAACACGTCACATTAGCTAGTTTAGCGCCGCTGTGACGTCATACAAACAGTACGACACTTTGCACCGGACAGAGCGGCCGGTTACCGCCAGGTTACCGCCGGTTTACCGTCCAGGTGACACAAACAAACATAAATAAACATAAATACCTCGAGGCTGCTCAGCTGATGCTCACCGCGCGGCTTCCGCTTCTTTTTCTTCTTCGTGAGTTTTTTCGTTGCAGCGTCAGACCAACAGCGAACTGACGCGTTACCGCCACCGGCTGGCGAGAAGAGAGTATGACAGTTTGACCGTTTTCAGCTTCCTGCACGAACAGAGAGCGCGCATGCGTTCTAGTGGAATAATAATGTATTTTGTAAACAGCTTTGTCAAAAGAGTTTTTGATATGTTTACACTGAGGGAACATTTTAAAGACTTATCCAACCTGACGTCTGCATCTTTCAGATAGTTCACTCAGTGTGTGGGAGTCGTTGGGGTTTAACATATTAAAGCTGCAGCAAATATGACTATGACTATGTATTTAAATTATTTTACAGTAAAAATGAAATTTCAGATCCCGAGTTTCAGTTAGAAATGCAGAACAATAATTACTGTAAACTACCACTGCAAGAAATGTATATTATTATTATTTCGGACTGCTTTGAGTCCTCCTGGGTCAGTTAACAGAACTTTAGCTGCAGATGTCTCTTTCTGTTAATTTCCCACCTACACATCCATAATTCATCCATAGATATCTATATAAGCAGAGTTACCCTCACTTACAAGTCTGCTGCTGTTTTCTTCATATTTCTGGTCTTTTATTTTTATTTATGTAAAATAAATAAATTCAGTGTAAATCTAAATCAAAGTTTGAGTCACATCGAGTCAGTTTTCTCTCTGTAGTATGAAACCCACAGATGGTGTGACTCTGCTGGGCTGCAGTGAAGTTATAGTAACAGATAAACACGAAAAATAGATCGATGTGTCCATCACAGACTGATTTTTGTCCCACTCCTCTAACTGAGTGTAAAATAAAGTCACAGAGAAAGAGTTTATTATCCAAGCAATAATTTATTAGATCAAACTCTTACACTCTCCAGCCAATAAAGTGCTAAGTACATCCTTTCTTCACGCTTTTCTTCGTCCTTCCTCTGAACCTCAGCTGGTGCCTCATATAGTCCAGGATCGCACGGGGCCACACTTGAGTCGCCTGCTCTTCGTCCTCCTCGATGAGAGCTGACGCCACTTGTTGTGGGAAGGTGCTGCTGTCACTGGATCCAAAAGCAAAGTGTCCTCCTGGTCCACCATCGGGCTCCAAAGGACCGGGGATGAGGAGCCGTGGGTAAGGAGCATCCAGAAAGCCCTGAAAACATCATTGTTAATGTTGTTAATGTTATTAGGGCAGATTTTAGGAGCATTAAAGGGCAGCAAAAAAGCTGAAGAACTGAATCTGGTGATGCAGATTATTCCAACTCTTTCAAACACTGTGATGTGTAAAAGCAGACAAACTATCAGATCATTTCTTATGACAGCAAACAAACTCTAACGTGCTCCGTACCTCATCGCTGTCTTGAGGAGTTACTCTGGAATCCAGCAGCAGAAATAAAGACGCAGCCAAGAGAAGCAAGAAGGACGAGTACGGCTGCAGTGATCCAGACATCTTTTCAAATACTGATTCAAACCCAGAGACAGTTTAAATATGAAGGACTCAGGCTTCTTTTTGCTTTATGGATTCATGGATTTATGTGATTTCACGTCACAGCCCATGTTCACATGCCACAATGTTGATTTCTCAGCTCACATGGAGCAAACCTAAAGAAAACGTACACACAGCTTCCTGTTACCTGTGACTGTATTCAGATTTAATCCAGCTGAAATATGAATTATCTTTTCTTCTCAGCAGCAGGCGGCGTGATTAAAAACCCCAACGAGACGGAGAAACTGAAAAGACACGGAGCTCGTTAGGGAGGATTGAAAGGAACAAATTCAGCTGCAGGAAGTGTTAATGAATCAGTGTTAAAGGCAACATGACAGAAATAATCATGTCAAACTTTACCAGCTGATTTAAAAGAACAGAAACGTCAGTTCAGACATTGTGCTGTGAAAGCTGCCCATGTACCAGCTCTGCTTAACGTACACGATGTTTGAACATCACCAGGAATCAGAATTCACGCAGTAATGAGACAGTGAGCCGTCATTGTGAAAGAGGCTGAACTCAGCAGGGTGCCTCTGCTCTGAGGTAATTAGCTCATGCCCAAGAATCAAAGGTCATAAAGTAATTAGCAGGTGTTCTTTAACTTAAGCTCAGTCATTTTAATCATCATTAATGAAACTTCCTGGAAGTTATCAGTCCTGTCAGAGCAGCTGCGACTCTTTGACCTCATCTGACCAGACACGACTCGTCGCAGCTCACGTGCAGCTACATTAGAAAGTTATGCTGGAGGGAGCAGCAGCCTGGAGCTGAAGGAGCTCATGCAGGAGGTGAGGAGGAGGAGTTCATGATGAAGAGGACGGAGCTGGACCTCGTGTCACACACACACAATAAACAGTGACAGCAGAGTCCCGTTTGAATATTATTTAATCTTCCACATGTCACACATTAAATGCAGCTTTCCACCGCCTCTTTTTTAGACATCCTAAACCTGCTTTGTACACAGAAATTATACTTGACACTGTACATTTATTACTTCAATGTGATAAACTAGGCACATCCTAAAAGGAAGGAGGAAAATTAATCATCTGGGGATTATATTTATATTTTTCCAGTCATTTCAGTTAACAGTCTCTAAAATCGAGACATAGAGCCAAAAAACAGAAAGTACAGTACAAAATCCACGTGAAGCAAAGTGTAAAAAGGAAAACAGACATTCTATTTCTTAACACAGACTATTGCCTACGAGCCCCGTCAGACCTTTAAAGTGTGAATCCACCAGCAGTCACATATAAAGATGGAATGTATCGATTTTAGTCCAACGCCAAACTGCAACCAACAACACGTTTCTGCGCTGTGTTCATCACGTGTACGGGAACGTTTGGTCCTCCATCTGATGACGTTACTGAAGTTAATTTAAAAAGATAAAACCGATTTTAAAACAGGTGGAGAAAAGACTTCCATCACGAGGATGCTGCACTCCGTGCTGGGGGGACGTGAACAGTTTAACGTGGAGCAGTCAAAGTTTGGCTGAAACATCTTTAAGTTTCTGTTGGTGCTGCTCTGTGTAGAAACGGACAGCATGGACGCTCGGGTCTTTTTATAAAGTAGAGCTGAGCGAAAAGGTGCAAATCAGACGTGAGTCAGCGCCGTCTCTTTGTTCATTACCATAAAAACGACATAAAGTGAAGCAGAGCTCAGGAAGCTTCTAACCACCAGAAGGAGTGAGTCCGCCCCTTCATTTAACTTACACATGTACATCAAGGCCAATGTAAGGCAGCGCCCGGCTCTGCAGAAGAGAAGATGAAATAAAAACACCCCCCACCATTCGACGTCTGCGTGTGATTCTCTGTTAAACCTGAGTTTGTTCTGGACAAACTGCATAAAGCTAAAAAGATTCTCCTTAAACTGACCGCACAGCGTCACAGCAGCAGACGTGTAGAAGCTCTATCGTAGTGCCGTCTACTGTGGAGTCTGAGCTGGACCTTTCAAAGAAGTGAGAGATATTTTATGAAGAGTGAGCGCAGAGCTGAGCGGGTCAGAAATCACATGTTTCCCTTCCAGTCGCACGCCGTCGATAAGAAAGCAGTTAAAGGTGGAAGGAGGATATAAAATAATTCAGATTAAGACAAACTGACCTTTAAAAGATCCACTTTGAGTGGAACCACAGAGCTCATCGTGTTCTCCTACCACACACACACACACACACACACATTACTGAGACATTTAGGTGGAAATTTACGTGGTCGAGTTATGAATTACAACAACGTCTACAGACGAACACAGGACCGGACTGAGTGTGTGTGTGTGTGTGTGTGTGTGTGCGTGTGTCCAATCCGAGTGCTGCGTGTGCTTTGACACCAACATTAGACCTCATCTGGTTACCAGGTGAAACGTTGTTACGATAAATGTGTTGCTAACCACCAACTATCAGAGCAGAGTGAGGACAGCGCCTGATGTCGTCAGATCTGCACGCTGTCCCTGCCGATGAGCTGAGCCGTGTCATCGTCAGTGTGCTGCCTGTCCTCTGCCGCGCCGTCGCTCTCTGAGTCTGTGTCCTCCTGGGGGGAGTGGTAGCCTTCGTAGCCCAGTATGGGTGAGTCACAGAGCGCGGGGGAGGCCAGGCACTGGGCAGTGGTGACGGTGGTGGCCGAGTAGATGCCCGGGCTCCCTGAGGGGGACCCCGGGTTGGAGGGCCGGAGCAGAGGAGTGCGCTCCGAGTCCGCTTCACCCTCCGTCCCTTCCTCCTCCCCGCGCCCTCCGGCTTCCTCCTCGGACTCGGACTCGGAGTGTTCCGGGTTGTTCCGGGTGACGCGCTGTTTGCACACGGGACACGTCTTCTTGGTCTGCGTGAGCCACGGGTCAACACACTTACAGTGATAGGCTGAGAAGAAAAAGAAGAGTTCATGAAAACATGAAAACTCTGAACGGATGATTCATAACGCGACAACACGAAGCCTTTACCATGTGAACACGGTAAAACTCGCAGCTTGTCTCCCTCTTCATACTCATCCAGACAGATTGCACACACGTCATAGTCGTCACCTGGAGGAGAAAAATGAAACACCTGAAATGTTTTCGACTAACGGGGAACGTTCTTCATAAACTCATGACAGTCACTGTGAAAACTTTTTACCTTTCCGGAAGCGGTGAGTTGGAATCCGCTTCAGCTGTTCTTTGGACAGACGGTTCTTCCTCAGCCTCTTCCTGTACTGAACGCAGCGTATGATCTGAACATGAACAAAGGATTAGAATCAGCCCGGCGTGCGTGGACGGGACATCATCAGGTCTTAAATTCATACAGAGGTGTGTCTGCGGAATGAATGAAGCACCTCAAAAGGAAAGCTAGCTCGTGTGTTCAAGGCTCGCCTCTGCGACCCAGAATCCAAGTCATCTCTTCAGAAGCTCTTGAGGTGGCATGATTCACCTTTCACTTCTAATAATCAGAAACTTGAGTGTGCGGGTCATCACATCGTGTGTCGTACTTACAAAGACGATGCACATCACGAGAATGATCATGCCGACTACTCCGGTGAAGGGAATCAGGTAGTACGAGATCGGAAAGGCAAACTCTGGTTTGAGGATGACGTACGCTCTGCAGAGCGAGAAGAGAGACGAAGCATCAGACACAAGAACACGCAGCAGCGTTTGTCTGTCTGAAACGAGCTCTGAACTCACCCTTGCTCTGGAATTATGAAGTTTCGGAGAATCTGGGAGGCGTAGAAGCTGGTGAAGACAGACGGGATCTCGATCTCCTCTGCGATAGTGTCTGTGACGGCGAAACAAAACAAGAGTCACATAGTACACTTCAGTTTTTGGAGTGAAAGTTTGTGAATGTTATGAAGGAGTACTCACCGTTGCTGTAGTTCATATTGAGCAGCGTGTCTGAGTACATGTTGTGAACGATGGCAGCGCTGAACCCGGCCTGCTGCGCATGCAACACCTGAAAACCAGTTCATCACGTTAGACCAGCTCACCTCACGGACGGCAGCACGTGTTGGACGTCACTCACACCTCACTGACCTTTATATCGAAGTTACAATCGTAGCGTCTGATGAGAGCGATGAGCTTGGTAGTGTTGGCATCGTAAGACGGCGGCAGCGGAGGAGGAGGGTCTATCGGTGAGCAGCCGTTCAGCGGGCGGGTCAAGAACAGAACGCCCTGCACGCAGAGAAAACACAGACGTGATTATGAAGCACGACGACTTCTCCTGAACGCTCGATGTTCTCCAATCGTCTGCTCTCACCATCAGTCCATCCTTAGGAAGGGGGGCGCCAAACAAGGCGGGCAGGTCCTCGAACAACATGGTGGTCATGTTGCTGTAATGCTGCCAAAACAACACACACATAATAACTGACACTGTCACACACGTCACACTGTCACACACACGAGAAGCTTTCAGACGACTTACGGCGTAGATGTAGGCGTGTGTCAGCGAGGGAAGCAGGACGCTGCAAAGGACCGCGACGAGGACGCTCCACCGAGCTCCAACGCACCGCACACCGAGGTCAGCCATCATCAGACCTTACAGTCCAAATAAACTGTGAAAAGGAAATGACATCATCATCATGAGGTCTTTATTTAAACACAGGAAGTATTCACCAGTAGATCTTCATGACGTGGCTGTGTAAGCTTCTGCTTCGACTCGTCAGCTTCAGGCTGAAGCGGATCATTAACACACTAAAGCCAACAGACTATTCATGTGCTGAACTGTGTAAATGTGCACATGAATATGCAGACAGGGACGTGTGAACAGGCTCTCCAGCTTCATTAACATGTAGATGGAGCAGAGGAGCCGTCCTGTTACTGTCAGAGTATTTAAATCTTCTCTCTGCTTTCAGGGACAAAGAAACGCTGTGCATAAAACATGCAGCCTCCACAGGTGAGCTGTCTGCAGAGTGAATCCCCTTCATGTGATCACCTGCAGCCATCATGTCATCATTTCTCCTGAACAGCTCTGAGACGATCATCTGTCGCCCCGTTCTTCTTGTTGATGCACAGTCAGCGAACGTTACTTCACGTTCAGAGAAAACTTTGCAGATTGAAACTTCGTCTCACAAAGCCGCTGACTAACATCCTCTCAGAGACTCAGACTCAATCATGACAGGAAGCGAGCACAGTAATGAACATGAACAGAAACACAGCCAGGCGTGGAGCAGATCAACAGATTGTCCACGCAGTTTAAAAACTGAACTCTGTGTGCGGCTTCACACGTTTCCATGTTTATCTGACCCCAGTCCAGAAACTTCTTCAGCCTCGGAGCCAACACTGCATGAGAGGAAACGTGGACGGTTTCTGCTTTAGTTCAGCGTGTCCACAGATCACAGAGTGAACTGAACGAAGTCACACCTGCAGATATAACAGATGCTTCATCAGGTAACAGTCACACAGATAATATGTTACAAACATGAAGCTGAGGGCCGGGATCGGCCCCCGGGCCGTAGTTTGGACACCCTGCCTTAGTTAGTTAGTTAATGATGAACGCAGTGAGCGCGCACAGACGTGACTGCGCACAGACGTGACTGCGCGTGTGTTGTTGTTGTTAAACCTGTCCAACATGGAGCTAGCTGTGCGGCTAACGCTGCTAGCTCACCACCTCCCCACAAATGATACACGTTCCTACAACCTCTGTGCAACCTCTGCACAACCTCTGTGCAACCTCTGCACAGCACAGTGACAAACTAAACTAACAAACTAACTCACAATCTGAGTGACTGACTCTGTAAATAATACATAAAATATATCAGTGCTGTTCTTGTTAGTTAGCATCCTGCTAACATTAGCCCCGTGTTTACTGCTCACGTGTCAGCGTGTGTAATTAATGAAACGTTCATTAAAACATCTCGTTACTTTCTTTCAATCCGTTACTTCAGCGACAAACCGACAAACACGGGCAGGATTAACGTTAGCTCGCTGCCAACGGCTAACGTTAGCACACCGTCCGCACCTCACACCGACGTTAAAGCGTCTCCGCGGCAGATTAGTGGATGTCTCCGCTGTTGTCCGGGTTCATCGTCTCACACACGGCTCGCAGTGAAGAGACAGACGTGTCTGTCCACAGCTGAAGAGACGCTTTGTCCCGAGTGTCCCGTTGTTGTGTTAGCTCGCTGCTAGCTCTGTTTGCTGCTGCTCCTTCTTCCTGTTGTGGCTCACAGCTGCGCAGTGACGCACAGCGCCGCCAGCGGCCACGAGGACGAACTGCACCGACAGCACATAAACAGCGGCGATGGGAAGTTCGAGTCTTCATCCGCCGGGCACGTCCAGAAACCGGGACCCTTTCAGAAGAGTTTATTTTGAGTCATTTTAGTTCATTTTGGTCATTCTCGTGCCGCGCTGGGGCTCTCTTGTGGCTGACCGATCTGTATGAACGAAGCGCTGCGTGCACTGCTCGTCACGCAGGCCTGTGGCTCAGCAACCTGCCATGTGACAAATGAACGAGAGACTCAAACTTGAGGACATGAGTCGAGCCGTGAACTAATCACATCTGTTTTCTGTCCTGACTGAGCTTCTGTAGCTGCCGTGTGGCGAGGATACTCATCACTCCTGAGTCATATAAAAGATTCGTTCAAATGGAACGATACGTTCCCATCGACACACCACGAAACAGCCCTGCAGGCTTCACCCTTCTTCACATGCGCAGGACACACTCATGAACCTACAAGAGATTTAAATGACTCTGATGCACATAAATGATTTTAAATAGTCTGTAATAAGATCAATAATAACAATAATAATAATAATAAGACTCAAAAGTCTGCAGTCATCAGGACACAGCCTCCTCAACACTGCCTTCCAGTGGTGGGATCAAAAATGATTAGATTAGAAATTAAATTATACTTTATTCATCCCACAGCGGGAAATTCATTTTTCACAGCAGCAAGAAGAAAAAGTGTAGCACACACTACAGAAATTTAAGTAGAAAAAAGAAAAAATACACAGACTGTGTGTGATTTATGTGTAATAAAGGTGTCCATATGTAACATTTGAGATGCTGAAGCTGACAGGATCATGTTGTTTCCTGTGATGTGACCTCGCTCTGATCTCCTGCAGTCAGAGTCAGACAGCCTGTGGAGTTTACTGCCAGTCAGCCATGTTGTCTGTTGAGGTGTAACCAGTGGCAGACTGTACGACACTAATGTAACGTTACCACCTTACATGAGCTGCTGCTGGTGACCTGGTTGATGTTTGGCTAGTTTCTGATCAGAAGTAATGTAATCAGAGTAAATACTCGAGTACAGCTGGACACAGTCACACAGATGTATACGAGATGTTTTCGGTAAGTGTGATGAAGCTCTCAAACTTCCCAGCATGCAGCTGCTTGCCTTTGGGAGTCAGCGGAGTCAGAGCACTGTGACAGACACAGATCCTGACCTCCGTCACTGAATGATGTAACGAGTATGTAAACACAATGAAGCATGAAGCAGGTTCTGTCATTTACCCCGATCAGAACGAGGACTGAAGGAGCTCTCCACGCTGTCCACGCTGGACATTACAGTGTGGTTTGTATCATGCATGTAACAGATGTTTGAGTCAGTGACCTCATGTCTGCAGATGCCTCGGTGATCTTCTGTGTGACAGAAATATGATGCAAAGCAGAGAAATATTATGAATTCTTCTTCTCTGTTACTGCGTGCAGTGAAAACATCTTGTCCTTCACGATGATGATGATTTATCAGACACTGACAGTCAGACACAGAAACATGTTGGCTTCTGCAGTAAACACACGACGATGGAAAGAGTGCTCCTTAAACAAATGTTTGCTAACGTCAGCGTGCCGACCTGCATTAATGTTAAATCTAATGTACAGATACAGATACAAGCTGAGTGGACACAGTTTCTGTCCTTTACTGTTATCTACTGTTTTTCCTCTGGAGCGTCCATCTTTTCAATGACCTAAATAAAATGTTAATGAGCAAACACTGACATGACGAGGCTTCCAGTTCAGCTCAGCAGCAGTAACCTCAGAAAGCCTGCAGCTGACTCAGACTGAAGACTGATGCAAAGTTCAATTTACAAAATACAAACAAGACAGGAAGTTGAACGTAGTTTTTTTTACTCCACTTCAAACATTTCATCTCAAAATCATCAAAACAAACTACAGTGAGTTAATTTAACATCGCGTTGCATCAGGTTAAAGGTCAAATATGATTCTCTCATCTTCAACACGTCAGCGTGACTGAAGCAGACGTTCATTCAGCTCTCATAGAAAATGAGACACGCAGCACCTGGAAGCAGACAGAGAAGGTTTGATGTCTTATTAATGAATAATTCTACACGTGATATTCACACACTGCGTTTAAAACTCACAGGAAGCCTTTTCCGCAGCCCAGAGGTCCAAAGAAGAGTTCTGTTGGGAGGCAAACCTTTCTACACACTCCACTCAGACTGGGGCAGGACCAGGGAAAGGAAGCAGCCTCATTTTCCACCACTGTAAAGACGTCACATCTCTGTTTAATGTCAGTCTGTCATCTATAAGAAACAAGCAGATATGAAGACTTACCGCTGAACAGCAGGACGACCAACAGTGCCAAAACAACCACGCGGTAACAAGCCATCGCTGCGTCTCGCTGCTGTCGCTCCAAAATGAGAACCGGGCCCGGCTGTGTTTGTATTTTGGTCCGAGGGGAGGAGTGAAGATAATATGAAGCAGCAAACTGGTCACTGGGTTTTATATTATGGAATTACAGGCATCCTAAAGAGAACATGCTTCTCTTAATCACATTTAGGAAACTACATCATTGTGCCCAGCTCGTGACTTAAGTGTTGTCATGAGACGAGACGCGAACGTTTCCAAGAAGCTGCTTGTTGTTTTTCACTTGATTTGAAACACATGCACATCTTTAAGTGTCAGGACGTCAGCACACACACACACACACACACACACACACCGGCCTCTTCCATGTTCAGCATCAGAGAAGACATCTTCTCATAAATGCATCTATTCTGTAGACGAGAGCGTTTTATGAAGATGAGCGAATCAACACCACGCCTTATTAAATTATTGCAGGTTTGAAATGACTCATTTGATCAGTTCGAGCTCCTTTAATGGGTGAAAAATCTGACCTAGTGTGACTGTCACATGGTTGTCATTTTCTCATTGAGCAGCTGCCAAATATCAAGAAGAAGAAGCGTCTGAACTAATGTGTCTGTCAGAGGACGACGTGGACACTGAATGACTGAAAGTTTGACTGAGACGCTGATGGATGTTGTGCACACACGTTCAGCCAGATGAACTGAATCAAACACAGAGGTGTGAGAGGACGGCAGGCCCAGCCAATGCAGCTTCACGGGCGACTTCCATGTTGATCTGGCTCAAAGGTCACGGCCCCTCAGACAGTTTCATCATTTTTCTCTGAGGGGGATCATCAGTGTTTGTTACTCTATCCTCCAGGTGCTGTCCAAAGAGGTCTCACCTGAGCCGTGTCTAATTGCTTTCTGGAGGCATTGAGCACCGAGTGGACTAATGGCCTCTAATGAGTGTGTTTAGTGTGCTAATGAGTTGCATCATGGATGCTGAAAACACCTTTGCTCTAACGTAGTGTGTGTCGAAGTCACACAGAAAAGTTTCAAATCTAGAAGAAATGAAAACATTTGAACAAATAAGAGACGAGTCTGAGCAGACAGACCTGACCATCTGAAGCCGCTCCAGGTTTTTGGTCGTCAGTGTCACTCCTCTCTCACAGGTGATTCTTTGACCTGTTCTGTAGGAAGCACAACGTCCTCACAGAGTACGGCAGCCAAAACGGCCCTCTTTGAGTCTGGCATGAAATTTTCCCTCTGTTGGTATCGACGTCTGTCAGTCAGCAGCAGCAGACCCAGCAGCAGCTAATATCACTGACTAGTCCAGCAGCAGTCAGCCCAGCTCGGCGTCTGTCTTTCAGCCTTTTATTTCACCAAGCTCTCACCAACCACTAAAAGTCAGTCCCAGATTTACTCTTGTCCGGCGGCTTCTTGCTCGCTCACTCTCTCCTTTTCTCTTCTTAGCTTCCTCCGTCAGCGTCCTCTTCACTCTCTGCTCTGGCCTGTAAACCTCCTCTTCTTCTTCTTCTTCTTCTTCTTCTTCTTCTTCCTCTTCTTCTTTTTCTTGGTGGTCCAAACTGTCTGTGGTACAAACACTAATTTTCCCCTTCAGTGCTCTGAGTGTGCTGATGCTAACATGAGCTAACAGCAGCTACAGCTGTCAGCAGTTTACTTCACTGTCCATCATAAACTCTGTGTCATCGTTTCTGGCTCCAGCTTCATTTGGGTTAAAATTATTCTTTTGGGTACAGGATGTGTAAATACACTGGATGTTACAGTTATAGAGATGTACATGTTAATAGTGTTGTTAATATTATACATAATATTATATTGTTAATAGCAGTTAAAGGTGTTAAACCTTGCCAGTCTTCAGCTCAGTCTCTTTGTATGTGCACTGAGGTATGTTTAATATTTCTGTGTATTATTTTCAGTTATGAACTGAGCTGTAGCTGTAATAAGGATTTATTAATGCAGACGTCCACTGAACTCAGTTTTTATAAGAACTGGAACATGTGTGTTTTATTCACGCTGTAACTGTTTAAAGACCTTTGAAACAGAAAAAGGAGAAAAGAAAAGAGACAAATACATTTTACTGAGCGGAGCTGCAAACGGCCGCCTGTCTCATTCTTCTCCAACCTTACCTGTGCAGGTACTCTGCCTGGGACCTGTCACACAGAGGCCACTCTCTGCTCCACACACACACACACACACACACACACACACACACACACAGGGATTTGTTTCGTCACGAGCTCTCGTCTGTTTAGGATAGGAGGAGAAAAAAAAACCTCATGGTAACCATGGTAACAAAAGCAGACCACCGATGTTAAAAAGGCCGGTGAGGCTGAGGAGGAGGAGGAGGAGGAGGAGCACGGCGGCAGCACAGGTGACTGTGGACAGTTCGTGGGTGTGTGTGTGTCAGTCTGATGATCGCTGTGTGATAACTGTCTCATATCCTCTGTCTGAACAGCCGTTCTTTGTCTTCCAGCACTGAAACATGGACAACACGACCACGCTGACGTTCAGCATGACTGCCTACGCCGTCTTAGAGAACCACAAACATGTTCTGTTCACTGTGTTCCTCCTGCTCTATCTCACCTGCATCATGCTGAACTCTCTGCTCATTAGCGTCATACACCAAAACAGAGAGCTGCATCAGCCTATGAACGTGTTCATGTGTGTGCTATCCATCAATGAGATATACGGCAGCACTGCGCTGCTTCCTGCCACCATGGCCATCCTGCTGTCTGACACTCACGAGGTCTCCGTGAAGTGGTGCATGGCTCAGGTGTATTTCCTTCACACCTTCGCGTGTGCTGAGTTCTGCATCTTAGCTGTGATGGGATATGACAGATATGTTGCCATATGTTACCCGCTGCATTACCACAGCATCATGTCCACCTCAAAGATACGCAAGCTCATCGCGTTAGCAGCTCTCTACCCGATCGTCCTGTTTGGATGTTACTACTCACTGACCTTACAGCTGAGCATGTGTGGGACAGTCATACCAAAGTTATACTGTGTGAACATGGAGCTGGTCAAAAACTCCTGCTCCAGGGCGTCGTACATCAGCATCGTGGGGCTGTTTCTCATTCTGGTCTTAGTCATGCCTCAGTTTCTCATGATCATCTTCTCGTATGCACAGATTTCCAGAGTTTGTTGGAAGTTATCGAGAGAGTCCAAACGTAACACCCTGAAAACGTGTTTCCCACATTTATTATCTCTGCTCAACTACACCATCGGCTCCTTGTTTGAAATCTTACAAACTCGCTTCAACATGAGTCACGTGGCTGCAGAGGCTCGGATCTTCTTGTCTTTATACTTTGTCATTATTCCGTCGCTCACCAACCCCATCGTGTACGGACTCGGCACTCATTTGATCAGAGTTCATGTCCTCAAACTCTTCTTAAAACACAAGATCCTGCCCACTCAGTTAGCGAGGGCAGTGATCGCAGCTTAACCAACATTGTCGAACCATGGTTCTGTTCTCTGATCATAGAGGATTTACATTAAATGTATTTCAGTAGTTAATGTCTGTTCATAGTAATGCGCTTTGAAGTGAAGCCCTCTGGTCTCCTGTTTCCTCCCTGTCTTTGAGTTCATGCAGATTTTTGAATATTCTGTTTTATATTTGACTTTTGTTCCATTTTTATGAAAGACATGAAAAATATCTGCGTCTGACCTGACTTTGTTCTCTGTGCCTCAGACGTCTGAGCTGATGCTTCGTCTGTGCAGACACACTGTGTTCGCCCTCTCTCAGTTTAACATTTAATATTTTTAGAGAGTTGAAGATGAAACATTTGCATTTCATTTTAAACATTTGCTGTAATTTGAATCTGACGATTGTTTTCTGATGATTAAAGCCAACACATGAAAAATGCATGAGTCTGTGTTACATAAGCACTTTGATATAAAATGGTGTGATATCAACATTTGAACTTATGAACCTCTTCAGCTTGTTGCATTATCTAAACTTGAGAACAGCTGACATGAAGCAGTAACAGTCTGCAGTAAGACGTACAGCCTCAGGCCACATAGAACAGACTGATATCCAACAAGTTCAACACACGCAGCACGCAGCACGACACGTGGATAATACCTGCAGGATACTGATGTAAAGGTTATAAAATGATATTATAAAAGATGCAGATACTGAAGCATGGAGGGTGGAGGGTGGAGGGTGGAGGGTAGGTGAACGTGGTGACAGAGAGCTGAAGATGAAAAAGGCCTCGGCCTCCTGACGGAGATGAACAGCCGCCCTGTGACGGTGTTATTAACAGATTCATCACAGATCTGCAGATTTCACAGAAAACAATTAGCAAACGATGTTTACACCAAATCTGACATACACTCCAACAGGAAGGGGAGAGTAATCATTTAGATGTTCAGTCACACATATTTAAACAAAGGCTGCTTAGCTTAGCTTAGCTCTGTGTTTGTGTCTCTTGGACGTCGCCTGGATCAGGATTCATCTGATCTTAAGATTTTATTTTTGGTTCAGTCACCTCGTCAGTTTCATTGGCTTCAGTTTGGAGTGTGTAAGTCAGGACAAAGGTAAAATGAGCTGAGCTGCTCGCTGTAGATGAGAAACACTGAGTGAATGAGTTTGTGTTGCTGCTGTTATTGGACGTTTGTGTGTTTAACAGCTGCTGAACGTGAACGCTGAAATAAAACACTGTGAATAATAATTCATAAAACGACAGAGACACATTTTGAATTCTCTGTTTGGTGAATTAATGAGGAAAACCAGGCAGCAGCTAAACGGATAAACAAACTCATTAGCGTCCCGTTGGAAGCAATTAAGAAGTGTTGCATAATGAGAGCGAGCAGACCTGACCTGTAAACAACACCTGAAGAAGATGAAATATTATTATCAGTACTGCTGGCTGACTAAAGACAGATTTATTTTCATGTTTGAGACATTTCAAATGTGTGAGTGTGAAATGTGCTGACCAAACTTCTCTGCTCGCTCAGACAAATACCTCCAGGATGAGCTATTTATGTTTCAGCACACTGAGTTTCAGTCGCCACCTGATTTAGTGAACATGTGTTGACAGATACAGAACACGTTACATAACCGCTGCCTGCAGAAGGGACAGTCCAGAGGAGGCAGGTCCAGTAAGGCGGTACCGGTACCGACAGTCTTTACTTAGAAAAGCAGCTCATCCACTTCCAGGCACAGGAGAACTGTGTGTCATAACAGATTTAATATAATACTAACGCTCCGACACTGAAGGGTTATTATATTCAGTCATGAAATCATTGATTCATTTAAACTGGCTGAATATATAATATGACTGTATTTAATCAGTCTGCTAATATTACAACTATAATGACCACTTACACTTTGACATCAACTGATGCTGGAGGTGACTAACTCTTTCACTCTGACCTCTATAAGTCGGCTACCTGGATATACGTGAGCTCTGCCAGCGTCCTCCGGCTCGGTGCCAGAGGTCTGGTTCTGGTTTGGGAATCCCTGCATGTGCTGTGCTGAACGTAGAGAAGAGAAACCTGAGTGTGTCCTGCAGGGTGCCGTGCAGGCTGACGTGTCAGGATCTCTGTCTGGTCTCTGCAGCATCAGCAGCTCCGTGGACGTCTGACTGAACTCAGGTTTGTGCTCAGCAGACGTAAATATGACGACTGCTCGTCTGAATGTTAGTTCAGCTTAGCTTCACCTTCTAAATGCAAAAATGACCAATGCAATTGTTACAAAGCTGCTCCTGTGCTCGCAGAGGCTCATAAACACGGCCCAGAAAATAACTGGACTTCCCCCGGCCCTCACTGGAGGACTGCCAGCTCCTGCTGCCTCCGCAGAGTCTCACCCCGCTCCTCGCGTCCATCCTCACGTCTCCTCCTCCTGCAGGACCTTAAAGAGACGCTCCTCCAGGAGCTGAACTCACAAACCTCTGCCCACTCTTCACACTAAAGGACTGAGAACCGGGCCGCTCAGTGAGGAATGTGAGATACACCTACAGTATATATATCTCTGTATCACTGTGCAATAACATCTTAAAGTGCAAGAACATTTCAGAACATTCTGTGAGAGACTTTTGTAATAATCAGATTTGTCTGAGACTTTTCAAAAACAGAGCAAAGGTCATGAATCCATGACGCAGCAGAACAGAAGCGCAGCCTCCGTCCTCTGGAAGGAACCACACAAACATCCACTGGCTGTCATCCAGAACCTCAGAACAATAGTCTGCTTCTTCGCAGATCTAAAGCTTCTCATTCTGGGCCGGATTAGCTGTTTTAGTTTGGAAGACGGTGACGTAACAAACGGATTTGAGGCCTAAAGCTCGTCATCTTTGCATGTGGTGAACTTCACCTGTTTTCAACGCCCTGTTAGATATTTGTGTATCCACTCACGCTGCAGAATCTTCTGTGTAATCTTTAATTACCACATCGCTCAGACCGAGCGCGCCTGAGGCTCCTGAAACGCTGATATTTGCATATTATTATCATCCTAAAAATAATCATCTAAGACGTGATTATGAGGAAAGAAAACACTGAGGCACGTCTCTGCTGTGTGCCCATGCCGTACTTTATTCAATAAAAAAGTGATGTAGCTACAATGTGGCACACGTGTGCGATGTGAGTCAGATTTCCACCGGCATGGCACCGTGTGTGTTTTAGTCATACAAAGCATGCGCACATTAAACACTTAATAATAAATACAAGTTATTCCTCTTTTTGTGAACACTTCAAAAAATCTGCAACTTTTCTGCGGCAAATTTTAAAACAAGTCTTAAAAACACGACATGGCTGGGGGGCGGGGCCAGGCGAGGTGGGCGGGGCCAGGCGAGGCGGGCGGGCAGGGACAGAGCGACCAAACACACTCAGAAATACAAAACCGTTTTACAAACAATCAGGTTGGACGGCATGCATACAAAAATAGACAACTATTCTCATCGTTCCGTGTAATTTACAGTTCTGGTTGGTTATTGCCAGGCGGCTGTGCCCGTCTGAGGAGTCGCTCGCGGAAAAGGACAATGTACATTCACGATCACTGAGGCACAGCACTTCATTTACAATTTGTATAAGTACCCCAAAACTCTGTGTAGTCACTGTTGTTGTAGTAATGTAATATTAAATATATATATTTATATGTATATATATATATATATATATATATATGTGTGTGTGTGTGTGTATGTATGTTTAACACCCTGTACACTCAGAACAAACACACCCTTTAACCACACACACATGCATGAGGAGACGTTGTGAGCAGCGGAATGTTCAAGAAACGATTGAACAGAAGCGAGAAGGAGGAAGGTGGCCATGCATGTGAGCGAGTCCTGGACACGAACGCTGTCATGAGGTCGGGAGGTGCAGAGACACTCTGAAGTCTTTGAGCTCCTGCACGGTGAGCGAGGTGGGAGGAAGGAGGAGATGACGTGAGGACCCGGGCAGGTTTTATCTCCAGCAGAAGGACGAGTGAGGCACAGGCAGAGGCGATACGTCTGAGGTTCAATCCACACACTGACCCTCACCCTAAAAACCCCAAAGACCGGTTTGTGTCTTGAAGAGGGACATTCTGCGAGGAGGGAAGGACTCAGTTAGTGACCAACAAAAGAAAGATGGAGAGACGTGAACGCTCTGAACAAGCTGCCAAACCTTCAGCGAGCTGTGGAGGACCCGGAGGCGGTGGAGCTTGTCGTTCAGCAGGGGGTCGTTGACTCGCCGGACGAACGAGCGCTTGTACTCCAGGCGGCTGGCTGATCTGTGGTCAGCCGAGGCGGACAGACTGGTCTGCTCCAGAGCCCGGTACAAGTCGCCCAGAGAGTCGGCCTGCATCCTGCAGTCCCGACCGTGGCCTGGGAGACAGATTCATTATATTATAGAAGTGAACGATAACAGCCTGAACATGAAAACACTCTGCGTTACTCAGACTGAAGTTTGGATGTCAGAACCTCTGCAGACCCGTTTGTTCACAGATTAAAGGTCCGGTCCTTCACATAGAACTGAAGTCCGCCACGTTAAACCTCCATGTTTCTACGGCAGCCCACAACAGACAAACTGAACAGTGGCTGCTGAGGTCTGTCCTACACGCTGACACTGATTTTAACCCTGCAGCACACACAGCACACACACACCGCCCTGATGAACTACACCTGTTCTCATACACCGCCCTCTGTTGGCAGCAGCTTAACACTGCACCACCACAAACACCACCACGGAGCTCTGAGTCTGTGCTGCGTGTTTACTGAAGCAGGGTGGCTCTGTTTGGTGTGTGTGTGCGTGTGTGTGTGTGCATGTGTGTGCGTGTGTGTGCGTGTGTGTGTGTGTGCGAGAGAGAGAGAGAGAGAGAGAGAGAGAGAGAGAGAGAGAGAGATAAATAAATGAGGGCGAGCAGAGAGAGCACCCTTAGGCGTGTTTCTTTATCCTGTACAGAATTCAACGCTAACACGGCCTGAAAGGATTCAGAGAGACAGACAGGCAGAGACAGAGAGACAGACAGACAGAGACAGAGAGACAGACAGACAGAGACAGACAGGCAGAGACAGAGAGACAGACGGACTGTGTCTGCCTTCTCTGTGCCTGTCTGTCTGTCTGTCTGTCTGCCTTCTCTGTGCCTGTCTGTCTGTCTGTCTGTCTGCCTTCTCTGTGCCTGTCTGTCTGTCTGTCTGTCTGCCTTCTCTGTGCCTGTCTGTGTTCTTTGGTACCAGCTGCTCCTGCTTCTGTATATTTAGATGTGGAAGTGAACCGCTGATCCAGTTCTGCCTGGTGGTTCTGCTCACCCTGCTTTGTTACCTCGGCTCGTTTTTGTCAATCATCCATCTAATATAATTTCTCAGAGTTCTGCTGCGATATGAAACACTGTATTCTTTAGGATTCTGTGTCTGACCCGTGTCTCTGGCCCGGTCCAGGTGATAGTGCTGGGGCTCCCTCTGGTCCGACGCAGCGGCGGTGGCGGCCAGGATAGCGTGGAGCCCGCTGTCTCTGGGCAGCGTGAAGCTGCGTGGTTTCCCTCCAGCGTCTGAGTCGATGCTGGACCTGAGCGGCAGCGGCAGGGCCCGGTACTGTTCCTGCAGCAGGCTGCGCTGAGCCGGCAGGGTGGACTGCCTGCGGTACTCCATCGCCAGTTGGTCCCTGTCCTCAGGCAGCATGGGCTCCTCCACGGGGAACGTCTGGAGGTAGTGCATCCTCGCGTTGCTCTCCATCTGGTCGTGCCACGAGTTTCGGTGGCTGCTCGTCTTCTGCCCGGGCGAGACTCCGTTGTTGCTGCCGCCGTCTAGAGGCTCAGAGTGGAACTCCTCGTGAGAGGAGCGGGACTGGAAGGTGTCGGAGGAGGAGAGGTGGCCACGTTTGGGCTCCAGGTACGGACTCACCTAAACACAAAGACACGGTTAGTTTAACAGGCCTGTGACTGTTGATCTGTTAAACTCCAGGCTGACAGACTCACGGAGGATGCGCGGGGGTAGGTGTCGTACGGCGGTGGCGGACTGTCCTGTTTGGGCATCGAGGGCATCTCCATGTCCTCGTGATCGCTCTCACTCCAGTAATCTGTCACAAAGCAACAGAAATCTCTTTATTAGAACATTTCACATGCAGATTAAGACGAGCTGATGAGAAACCACACACGTCCTGATGGATCCATCCTCTGACCTGCTGCGTCAGGTCGCAGAGATCCGCTCTGTGTTTCGCAGGCGTAGCTGCAGTGTAGGTGTGATGTTAAGTCGAGGTCTGACACAGTGTGAAGACAGATGAATCTTTAAGATGTGAGAACTTCCTGTTAAGTCTTCCGGAGGTGTTAAGGGTCCAATTTAGCAGCTCTGTCTGTGAAGGATGAAGCCCCCTCTTTAAAAGCAGCGATCCCACCCGCCCACCGCTGCAAGCTTTCTACGTAAGCTCCTCGAAATAGCACCGGGGCTAGTTACATTACTTCCTGTCCATTCCAGAGGAGCCAAAGAAGAAGAAGCAGAATATGAAAATAACAAGCACGCCTTCAGCCCCTAAAATTAGCATCCATCTTCAGCACAGAGCAGAGATGCCTGATTCAGATGTGAAGTGAAGTGAGAGCGAGGAGGTGTTAAAAAGTCTCAGCACTGATTTTAAATTCAAACAGTTCCCCTCGTCATACGGGCCTCAATGAGCCTGAGACCATCAGCTGAGACCGCCGTGTCTCTGTGAGACGCAGAGGTGGACGGACGGTATCTGCATGTGTGGTTCCCACCGTGACAGGCTCACTTAACCAACGTGGACACACGGCATCCTGCTCTGAGCTCAGCAGCACCGACCTGAAGCCTGCACAGCTACTGAACCTTTTATGTAACAGCTGACCGGCGACCTGCAGCAGTCTGTGACTAATCTCACCTTGGTCCTGTCGGATTTTCTCCGGCTCGGCGTAGCCTGCCACTGCCATACTGAGACGACTCAGCCACCTGTGGGGGAGAATAACAGGCATGACGCACAGCAGCTCGACAGCCAGTAAAACACTGTGTGTGTGTGTGTGTCCCCGTTTGAACAATCACCATACAAAACCGCTCACTTTCAGGGAGCGTGGGCAGGAGGGGGATTCAATATCCGGCCAGCAGGACTTTAAATGTGGCTGCAGATGTGGGACTGAGCGGGTGGAGGTGGAGGTGGAGGTGGAGGTTTGACTACCACAGCCTCATTAACTCACCGGGACATGTCGTCTACATTTTCTGCTGCAAAGTAGAAGGTCTTTATCTTCGGATGGCAAGCCTTGAAAGCACTGAAAGGGAACCGAGATCACACATGAGCACCAGAACGGAAACATATAGCAACATTAGCATATGAATACACACACAGTGACTCACACACACACACAGTGACTCACACACACAAATACTTTAAGTCCTGCAGCCACGAGCTGAGACGGATAAACGAAAGTAAAACTGCAGTTATGAAACAAATATCATGACTTTATATTAAATATTAATGTTGTCAGTGTCGAGGTGCCTGTGAGGGATTCATCCATCCACATCCGAACCAAACGCACTGAAAAAGAAAAACTGGACACCTCAGGAAGGATTTAAGGTCGCTCATCAAACAGGTTTCTGTCAGTCTGTCTCAAACTGTCTCTGTGTCGTAGATGATGTAGATATTCATATCTGACTTTTTGTGGTCTAACTTCCTCTTTCTTCCTCTTTAATTAATCAGCATGCACGCCAGTGTTCATCATGATAATTCAGGTGTAGGATTGTATCTCTGCTGTCTTCAGGCTATAAGATCAGGACTCACAACTTCCGCCTGCACTCGGTGGCACGATCGATCTTGAACTCGGGGAGGCTGACGAAGCCCTCGGCCTTCTCATCCTGTGACGAGCAAAGAGCAAATGTTCAGTCACGACATGAATACAAACTTCATGCTGTGAGTTTAGAGAAGAATCAGCGTGTTCACCTCTCCGTTCATGTACCAGTACAGGCACGTGTCTTTCAGGATGAACCAGTACTTCTTCCACTTCTGTGAAAAATAAGTTTTGGCATCTTTCTTCTTCCACAGCCAGCCCTCGCAGTCGCCCTGACCCAGGTCCCTGCACGAGATCCGCCTCTTGCTGATTGAAGCCATGGGACTTCCAGCTGCAGGCAGAACAAGAAGAGTGGGTCAGAACAAACTCATGTTTGGGTTTGATGCACACTCTCCTTCATCAGACGCTCTCACCTTTACTCTTCTTCTTTGACCTTGACAGCAGCGAGGAGCGCTCAAACACCTACAGAGTCAGAGAAACACAAAGACCATGAATCCGAGCGCTGCTGCACTCGCCACAAACTCACAGCTTAGCGCAGACACGGGGCACTGACGTGGTAGAGAGAGGCCGAGTCGGAGCTGGACGTGGACAGGGACACCTCCATCTGGAGGGCGGGGACCAGCGTGTAGTGGGTGGGGCTTCCTCCTCGCTCAGTCTTCCTCCTGTTCTGGCTCAGACTGCGTCCCAGCAAGAAGTCCTCCCCCGGCGCTTTATCCTCACTCGCAAAGCGCAGCAGGGAGTTCTCTGCAGGGACACGACGGAGGCAAACTGAGCGCCGCACACACACACACACACACACTTCATGAAATGAAATCTGTCATTTACACGCTGAACGCTGCGCACAGTCACACACAGTGTCTCAATTAAAGATGCTGCAGCAGTCAGTCATCCTCGTCAGGTCATTGTCCGTGCAGACTGTCACCGCCTGTGCGACCTGTGACTGAACCATGTGAAGGCGTTAAAGAATCTACAGGCGACGGCTGTTGTCAGGCAGGAAGCCAAAAAACTTCCAAACACTCTGCGTCTCGTGTAGATAAATATAGCAACACAGCTTCTGAAGCCCAGAGGAGCAACATGAGCAGCATCCCCAGAGGAAACAAACACATCACTCAAAGTCTCTGAGAGACGCAAATAAAGCTGCTCAGTCTCCTCCCACTCCGTCTCACCACCCATCTCAACAATCACCCACAAAATGTGAAAATCTCTGGATATATTTCTACAGTTGCCAAAGCAACCGTGTACTTTTTATATCCAAACAGAGAGAAAGAGCAAAGCGAGCGAGCGAGGAAGAGAGGGATGAAGAGAGAGGGGGAAAGAGGCTGATAGATGATGAACATATGGAGGCAGGAGCTGATATCCAGCATGTTATCAGCTCTGACAAGCCAGCTCATCCTTCCACTTTCTGGCTCGGAGATCTGAGAGGGTGAGGATATTATGAGATATCCGCCCACTCTCCTCAGCATCCCTCCGTCTCCCTTCTCCTTCTCTCTCCCTCCGCCTCCCACTCACCTCTCCGGCTCTCTCTCTTCAGCTTGGCCAGGTCTTCGCTGTCTCCCACCCAGTTGTATTCCACTGGCATTGAGATGGGCCTGAGCCTGCCTGCAGAGAGGAGGAGGAGGGGGGGGGGATTACACAGCTGACCACACACACACACACACACACGTCACAGTCTTTGAGCTCTTGGCGCTCACGATCTTCAGACGAGGCCGAGATCTTACCGTAGGTGGGCGTGCTCGCCCTGCGGACCGATGACACCTCCTGGTTCTGGTCGTACTCGTAACAGTACAGGATAGCGTCTTCCTCCAGCAGAGGGAACTGCCCTCGACACTCCTGGTCCAGGTAGGAGTTCGGTGACCCAGATCCCTCGGCAGCGTGGACGTCCGACTGAGGATCATCACCGGGCAGATTTCCCTTGTCGTCTCTGTGGGAGAAGTCGTTTTAAGTCAGTGAAGATCTGAACTAACGAAGCGTTTACACGATGAAACAGATTCTATATTCAGAATCTGCTGCTGTCAACAAACCATGAAAAGACCCAAAGCAACAACGTCATCAGACTCAGAGCTGTCCCTTCTCCAGACGATCTGTGACTCAGATTCACAACCAGCTCGTCAGAAACCTGCAGGGACGTCACAGAGACTATGTCCAGGTTTTAGACAGTCTGCAGGACGTCACAGAGACTACGTCCAGGTTTTAGACAGTCTGTGGGGACGTCTCAGAGACTACGTCCAGGTTTTAGACAGTCTGTAGGACGTCACAGAGACTACGTCTTTTGACTTCTGAACCTTACAACATCTTACACTGTGCATGTTTCCTGTTTCATGCTGTCATGAAACCAGCTGATGCTCCTGATGGTCAACAACTCTGCGGCCGTCTTTAATACCTGGTACGGTGTTTGGTGTGTGTGTTTGTGTGTGTGTTCACCTGGGGGTGTAAGGCTCTGCGGGTGGAGGGGGGATGTAGAGGTCCTGCAGGGCGCAGCTGCTCCTCCTGGACGGGGTGCTTAAAGTGCTGGTGGGGGTGGCGACGCTGCTGCTGGGGCTCTGAGGGAAGATTGGCTGTGAGTGACGTGTGTGTGTGTGTGTGTGTGTGTGTGTGTGTGTGAGTGAAAGAGAGAGAGACAGGCAGACAGACAGAGAGAGCAGTTACAGGGACTGACACATTGAAAATTTGGAGTTTGCAGCAGTTCAGTCAGTCAGTCGGGGACGTTTGTTCGGCTCAGACTGTGCCGAGCATCTCAAGCGTGAAATGAGCAGTGTACTGTACGTCTGTGATGCTCCAGTTCTAACTGGTGCACGCAGGAAGACGGGTCGGAGTCCTCACTCTCATTCAGGTCAAGGAAAGTCCGGTCACAGCCTACATACTCTGTTCAAAGTACACCAAGACGGAACAAAAAGTGTGTGCGACATCTGCAGAATCAGCTGAACTTCGAGCAGTCCGTGAGATGTAATCCGATTACAAGACGCCTGTTTTGCTCATTAAATGAACAACAGAAATCTGATTTGTTCAAACTATGCTAATAACTCACAGCTGGCTAATATCAGCGATGTATTATCAGGAGATTGTGCTTCATCATAAGACCATTATGTGTGTCAGAGCTCCTGCAGGCTTCCACAGCACAAAGCTCCTTTCAATAAGTTAACACATCCTTCATCTCAGAGCTGGAAACACTTTCTGCCCTTAAAATGCCAGCAGGAGGGCAGATGTGATTTAGGTGGAGGAGAAGGATGGGGTGTGATTTGAAGGGGGGAGGAGGCTGAGTAGGACTGCACGAGCTTCAGGGCCTCGGTGAGGGGGGGGGGGGCTCAAAGAGAGGCTGTGCGACATTAATACGCATCCGTCTGATTCCCACTCAGGCACTGCATCCTAGTAATGGAACCGGTTTGGCCGAAGTAGGACAACAGATGCCGCGAAGGGCTGAAATGTCAGCTGGAGAAAGAGATGCTGCAACTTTCAGCCAATTAGTGTGAAGTTACAGAAGGAGGAGGATGCAATGAAAACACGGTGCAGAAACCCTGCAGAGACGCTAACTCACAGCCCCACACGGAGCTTTACAAAGCCGCTCGGCCTGTCTTTGTCTCGTCTGTCCAGACTGAGACAGAGGCACACAGATATCCAGACACACAAACAAGACGCGTCACAAACGTATGCGTGGAGGGTGAAAGCAGGCGTCATACTTGCAGAGCCAGCGGTTTCCATCTCATGTTCTTGAGCAGAGCCGGGGTCGAGGTGAGCGTGCTCTGCGGGCGTTTCTTCAGGGTGAGGGTGACACCTGCAGGGTCACCACGCAGCGAGTTCACCAGGTTCTTCAGCTGCCAGCCCACCTAGCAGACAACAACAGAGTGATGAGGGTCTGCTCAGACCGGTTAGAGTCACGATGCTGAGCGTGCAGCCTGTGGGCTTCACGTCCATGAGGAAACATCTCATCTGCAGCCGCTGCCTTGGAAACTGTCTTTAACCCAGATTTGACGACATTTGGCACAAACAAAAAAAAAACATCCTGCCTGGAGAAACATCGTGTGCAGCTGAACCAAATGTGCCAGGTCCAGTTTGTCTTGGCCGGCTACACCGAATTAACATCTTTGGTATCCTGCATTCTTCAGGCTCTGACCTAGCAATCTCTGTTTCTGTCCAAGTCATTTTTCACCTCGACAGCTGCTACACACACTCTGAGCACACAGAGACGCTTCCATGGAGCAAAGCATGAAAACACCTTTATTTGAAGCAGTCACCAACGCTCCGTCTCCGTCACGTCGCTGCTGCTTCCTGTCTGCACTGAGTCATTTTCTGTGTTTGAAGCCTTCAACTATTTATTGACCCGTTCCTGCAGCAGAGAATCCATCATGGCTGCCTGCAGTCATTCATTTATCAGCAGCATGAAATCAATGATCATTTTATGTTTAAGGTGAAGCAACATCATGTAACTTTTCTGTCATAACCCACACTGACCTGTGATCAGGTGACCTGTGATCAGCTGACCTGTGATCAGGTGACCTGTGATCAGGTGACCTGTGATCAGGTGAACGGTGTCTCTGTCAGTCGTACGTCTGTTCTCACACTATGTAACTTTGGGCTCCGGGTCGGGAGAAGTACGTAACGCTTTACGGCACTAAGTCACACACACCAACTATTTCACTGATTCTGGTGAAACTGGTGACCTGGTTGATGTTTGACTGTTAGCAAAGCTGTCGACTCAGTCTGTGATCAGGAGTAATGTAATCAGAGTAAATACTTGAGTACAGCTGGACATAGTTACGTCAGGCTGTTTGTTTCCTCGACGTCGGCCTCTTGTAAAGACGTTTAAATGCGGTGACCTTTGACCTGTGCTGCTGCACCCTCCCTCTGCTTTAATTACAGACTGAGCTGTTCTCTGCTTCCTGTTTTTTAAACCTTCATGTTTCCTCCTCTGAAGGAATCCAGGTCCACCACAGACACATCTAGTTCAATGCAGCATCGCCGTGTGTCTCCACCCGCCTCCCCTCTCCACCTGCCTCCTCCCATGGGACGTTCAGAAACAAACCAACCAACTCACTGAGGTGTGTTTCAGCCCGTTATGGCAGTCATCATGAGTGACGGTGCAGTTTAAGCTGTCACACTCACTCAGCAGCTGCTTCCTCCACCACCACCTGCCCAGCATCCACCTTTGGAACCCCGCATGCCGAGAACATACAGTAAATACACTGATTTGTTAGATGATACAAGATGTGTGAGCTGTCAGTCACGCTGCTGTCAGTCAAGCTGTGGAAGCTTCCTGCATGCACAGGTGTAACACACATAACTACATCAGCTCCACCTGCCTGTGCTGCTGGGACGCAGTGAGCGTCTTCTGTCCCCGATGAACGCTCACTCCTCCCTCTCCCTTTTAAACGAGGCTTCACAGAGAGAAGAAAGAGTCCTGATGCTCGCTGCTCTTCTCTGTGAGAGGCGGCTGCATTCAGTGGGTGAGTGACTGACTGAAATGAACCTGACTGGAGCTGTGTAATTATCACACGTCGTGCTGTTGCACACACAACCAGCAATTATTTCAGACAAAGGCTGCTATATTTAAATTGTGCACCAATGGAAGTTTTTATTGCTCTCATTTCCACTGAATTTACACGACGCCACGTCCACTCTGTGCAGCTTTGCCTCCAGTGAAAGGACGATTATTTCTGCTCTGACTGCTCAGACAATGATGTGAGCTCACCAAACCTTCCACAAGATAAAGAAGGAGAAACTTCAGGGGGGCCGCGGAGACCGAGCAGACCGAGCCATTCTGAGGCCACCTTTCCTGTTTCCTCTTATCTTTTACAGTTTAACAGAGATCAGCATGAAAATGTGGAGAGCTGTAAGCAGACGCCTCCTGATCCACTGAAGTGAAACATCCTCCTACAGGAGGCACTCCACCCAGACACTCCTCACAGGTCCGGTGGAGCTGCGCTCTGATGTGTGAATTCATTTGCATAATCTGCACATGCAAATTCAACAGCAGCGCATGGAAGAAGCAAGCGTCTCACCACGGTCTGATGATTGACCTGGATGACTTCATCTCCAGCGTGGATTTTCTTACAGCGGTCAGCCAGCGACTGAAGACACACACACACACACACACAGAGGCAGAGTCATTAAGACAGTCCACACACGACACCTCGATCCACGTGAACACAGAGGCTGCTTCTTACTCCTTCTGTTGTCCCGGTGATCACGTGCAGACCGTCGTACGTTGATTTGATGTACATGCCCTGCAGGAGGAGAAGACGGACGTGAGTTATCACATTTACAGCAAACTGCAGCACAGCCGACACGTCGCTTCATTCGTTTTAATCTGCTTGTGGAGCAAATTCATTTTTGACAGACAATAACATCAGCGTCTGTCTGCCATCGGCCTCATTAGAGATTAAACACAGTCAGTCAGAGTGTCGATACTTCAAAACTGATTCAGACTCAATAATCAGAACTGTCGATCACGTGAATCCGTCCAATCAGCACAGCCCTCTAGTTTGCTTTGTCACTCTGTGGGTTTGCCTTCGTGAGTGACGGCCTGTCTGCAGCCGAACCGGGTCGACTTACACTGCCGGACTTTAACATACGTATGAGTTGATACCCGCCCGTATTAAATGTCACAAACACAGAGGAGAAAAATCAAACGCTCCTTCAAGCAGATTAAATCAAACATGGAGGATTATTAATCTGCAGATGATGTTCGGCTGCTGCAGAAGAGCCAAGTTTCCACTAAAAGGGTGTAAAGGGCATTACACACACACACACACACACACACACACACACACACGTGCACTCCCTCCACACACACACAGATACACAAAAGCAGCATGCCAGTCTTCAAGACGAGTGAAGAGGTTTATTTTTAGGCCACTCGGCCGCTGCTGCTGCTGTTGTGTTCAGGTTTCTGTGAACGGATGAGAGAGCTTCGATGCCCCCAACGAGCATTCGTGTGGTGGGGGTGGGGCAGTTATCGTGGCCTGAAGCAGCTCGTGCCTGAGTGTAGGTCAGTCCAACAAAGAGTCTCCATCTCTGAGACAAACACTGAAGGTTACTTCTGTTTGCGAGCACAGACTGTCAGTCCAACACTAACATGTTTCAGCAGGAGCCTCGATATTCTTCATCGCTTTGAAATAAACTCAGCAGCCAGAAAACTCCTGATAGTCAGATGAACACGTCTCCTCCATCGTACCGGGGTCAAGGTGAACTCTCAAAATCTGAGCAATAAAACAAAGACACAGTTCGCACGGCTTGATGTCTCCTGATAAGAAGTCACGTTTAAGTTAAGAAGTCTGAATAAGAGAAAACTGTGAAGAAACAAACAGGCAGAGTTAGTACAGGTGACAGAGCAGCTGGATGAATCTCTGCAGTGAGTGAGATACATGCGGCCAGGTCATCTGCACATGCCGGACCTGAATCACATCATCATCATCATCATCATCATCATCATCATCATCATCATGATATGGAATCAGGGTCATGCCGGTGCAGCTACGCGTCTCTCTGTCATTCAGGTTAGTAGCAGCTTCGTACTTTACTTTCTCTGGGAGCTTTTCCTGCGTTCACTTCATCAAACCTGGAAAACAATTTTAAATGTATTAAACTGTTTAAACTCCACTGAAGTGATGAGGTGGAGACATCAGGTCAGATGGTGAATCGTTCATTCTGTAGATTTCTGGTATTATTTCAGTTTATTTATGTCTGACTGATTCTCTGTCCCTGTGTGAATAAGTGATGTACATTTATAATGAGGTGGGGTTACCTCAGTGCATACGTGAAGGTGTGTCAGCGATACATATTTATATCTGCTTGGAAAGGTTCTTCAAACGTTCTTCAAATGTTCTTATAGGGTTCTTCATGATCAACTGATTGAGAACATTTACAACAGTTCTTTACTGAAAATGCTCCGTGCTGCTGCTCAGGTCCTCTGGGACCTTTTTAACGGTTCTTTGAAGAACTGGAAATGTCGTCGTTCCATCTGGATCTTTCAGAGCTCTTTAATTACTCACAGAACCTCAGCATCATTTTAATTACTGAGCATTCGTTTATTTGTTCCACTCTCTTCATCGGGGTCGTGGAGAGTCGCCTGCTCATCAGGACTGATCACTGACTAACTGTTACTGAACTCCACCGTCTCCGCTTGCTTTAGTTATTTTTTGCCTTTGCGCTCTGAATCATCTGACGACGTGCAGGCCGTGTTCTCGAGTCTTACCAGTCCTTCAGTGGATTTTATGTTGGCGAGCTGCACGACCTCCAGATGTGCCGCCTGGGACACCATGGGATCCGAGGACAGGGAGATGATGTGGTCGCACACTCCAGACAGAGTTTTACACTGAGGAGGACACACATTACAGATGAGTACAGTGTGTGTGTCATGCTGCACATGGAGAGGAGTGTAAATGAAGTCAGCGACTCACCACATGCAGGATTTTGTTTTCTGTCTCGTACACGGAGCAGTCCTGGGGAACATGCAGAGAGCAGTTACCTCCAGAGAACGTGTCAAAACGCAGTTATTATTGGCATTTCTGCTGTAGGTGGATGGAAGCAGAAAAAACGGAGCAGCTTGGCACCTCTAACCCCCCAACACTCCCACACAGCCCTGCACAAACACTAAACAAATGAATCACCGCTGCGGAGGCATGTCTCTCTCTCTCTCTGCTAGTCTTTCCTCTCTCGCCCTCCTTCACTCCCACCTCTCGCTTCTCTCTTTAACTCCACACAAACATTTTCCTCCAGAGAGACGGTCCTCAAAACTGTCCAGCATCACTTCTCGAATTATTTATGGATCTTTCGGGGCCACAAACATTAAAATGAAACGTGATGAGTTCAAACTGTGGCTGCACCAGGTGACACGTTCATGACGATGTGAAGGTGCACGCGTCCTGCACCTGCCATCAGCTAGTTCAGATTATTCTGACCTATCAAACGTCTGCTGGGCTCCAGCTGTGTGGATGGTATCATCTTCTAAGAGTAATGTACCTGTTGTACAATGGTGGTGAGCTCCAGGCACAGCTGGATCACGTTGTTTCTGGTCACGGAGTAATCGGCCACGGCGGCGAATGGAGACCTGAAAAAGAAAGAGCACCTGGAATGAACCATTAGATCATTCGTCCTTTGAGACTGAAGCACTGGTCAACCTGTGGCAGCTCCTTCCAGTCCACCTGTTTGTTTCTGTCTTTGTTTTTAAAGGATGATGGACATACACCAATCAGCCATGACATCAGGACCACCTGACTAACACTGTAGGTCCCTACAAACAGGCGTGGACTCCTCAGACGTCTGCAGGTCTGCTGTGGTATCTGACTCCAAGACGTTAGCAGCAGATCATGGAGGTCTGGAGCTCAAGGCCTCCGTGGATCGGACTCTGTGTCCAGCTCGTCCCACAGGTCACTCACGTTTCCCAGCAGAACATCTGCACCGGCTCAGCTCCCATCGCTCCGTGGTCCAGGTCTGAGGCTCAGCATGGACACCCTGACTGGTCTGCAGCTACACAGCCCCAAACACACCAGACTGTGACAGCTTTCTATCAGAACCAGCATGAACTTCTTCAGCAGCTGGACTGTTGGACCTTTGCTCCACACACACACACACACACACACACACACACACACACACACATCAGAGAGCCTCGGCCGTCCATGACTGTCGAGGTTCGCTGCTGTTCAGGTGATAACGAGGTGTCAGTGTCATGATGTCTGCTCGGTGTCAAACATGAGCTGGACCGTGTCTCTAAACAAACCTTTAAACTGTAACGTGTGAGTCTGTTAACGAGAAACATGGAAGATCTAATTCAGATTAATGTGGATGATGCAGAGGAAACAACTCACTTTGTTATTTCTGCTGAACGCTGCCTGCTTTGAACTTCATCACACACACACACAGTGACACACACACACTGGCACAGTCCCACAGAGAAGGATGGATAAAGAATCATATAAATAGACTGTTTGGTGCCTTTTTGGCCACCCTGTCAAAATCGACTTATGTAAGGCCTTTTCCTGTCAGCTGATTGGTCGTGGACAAAATAAATACAAACACACTGTCTGCTATCTTTCTACATATTTCATGTGAGCTGTGGACGGGTTTTATGTCTCGTCACCTTGTTGCAAATCTCACCTGTCCAGCCACGCCAGCAGGCTTTTGGCCGCGGCGATCAGGTCGACCACGGAGGTGAGGAAGTCGTTGGGCAGCTTGCGGGTGGCTCGGCCGTCGTAATGGCCGCTGCGCCGCCTGCCTGTGATGAAGTTCTGCAGGTTCTTGGCAGACGCGTTGAGCTTATGAGACAGCGTCTTCAGATTCTCCGTCTCCAGCCCGTAATTCTAGAGGAGAGGAGGAAAGTCAGCTCTGTGTTTGATCACTGTTTGTTTGCATCTCCAGAAACGCTGGCACGCGTCGCTGCTCATACCACAAACATGTGAGGAGTGAAGAGCAGTGACCCGTCCACGGATCCGAGCTCCAGCTGTCACTTTGCATGTCTCGACTCAGCAGAGCACTCATTACCCCGAACGGCCGAGCACGTGCAGGCCTGTGGGCGTCTGTCACGTCACGGTTTCTTGGGAGAGCGCGGCAGGAGGCCCACTAATCATATTTAATACAGCAGCGCCGCAGAGACTTAAAACTAAATCCCAGTTACGTAAAGAGCTTTGGGGCTGAAGCAAGGCCCCCCGTGTAGCCGTGCAGGATGAGGACTTTAGATTCAGATTGAATCTGTGACCTCAGGACACTAAATCTCCATCCAGCCTCGCTCAGACTGACATCTTCATCTCAGTCCGACCCCTCTTCTTCATCCCTGCGCGTCACTTTATCTTTTACCATCTGCAGGGCGGCACCAGGTGCACGACACGACTTCAACCGAATCCCTCAACGGGCAACTTAACTTCTCTGTTGTCAAAGACACAGCAGAGGAAACAGGAAGTCAGCTCAGAAACTAATTCGATGAATCGATGAGTCAGTTTTTGAGGATTTGAGATTTTCAGATTTTCAGAACAAAAGTTTCATCCACAAATAAAAAACTGTCAGCTGCAGCCGTGCAGACTTTCATGAGTTAGTAACAGAAACCTGAAAACACACACAGTGAATTCATGTGGAGGACACACTGTTGCACAGACAGGTGGAGCAGACTGTCTCCACACTGCAGGAGGAGACTCTCCTGTCCTCCGTCTCTCTGACCTCCAGCAGCAGATCAGCAGAACTATGTAATCCACGTCAGCACTGACAGCTGTAACGTCGGCCTGCAGAGCATGTTTCATCCAGATTATTGACTGCTACATTTACAGAGACGTTCTTCCTGTCTGTCTGTGCTGTGTGCCCCATCACCTCACCGCCCGCTCCTCATCATCCAATCAACTCCCAGTACAGCTTCAAACGTTACGGACAACAGCGTCCGGCCCTGTCTGCTCTCTGCACCTCCCTCACTGCGAGATCCTCGTGCTTCTTCTCTGGTTCAGTCACAGCTAACACGACACCATCACCTCTCGTGTTCCCGCCTTCTTTTTGAGGCCTCTAACAGAACTCGATCAGTTGAGGAGGCACCAAACGAGCTGCAGAAGCTTCGTCCATCAGCAGAGTTTGGCGCTAAGACAACGTTTGGACTCACCAGAGCGCAGAGTAAGTCCACCGCCTCCAGTATGAGCTCCTGGTGGCCGATTCTGGACACTCCCAAATCCTCCAGCTCCTGGTGGGTGATACGCAGCAGCTGGTCTCCCCCGACTTTCTCCCTCTCGAAGGTCTTGATGTACTGCTGCAGGCAGTCGTCCAGGCCTGAGAGAAGCACACAGAAAACAGAGTCAGAGTCAGACTCGATGAGGTTTTAAACATTTTGATTGTCAAATTTTCAGATTTCTTGTGAAAGCAACATTTGCATAAAGTGTTTGAGGCCTTTGTGTCACCCAGAATATGTGCTGTGAATCTGCAAAGTGTGAGCACAGGTTGTTTTTTTGTTGGTTAGTGTGAAACAGTCCGTCAGTCCGTCGGACATGAAGTGAGACAGATTCCTGAGGGGCATTTTTCAGCCCTGAACTAAGAGGCGGTGTGTCTCTGCTCAGCTTGTTTCACATCTCTCTCTGCTGCTGCAGGTGTGAAGTGTTTCAGTGAAGCGAGCGCGCTAAACGACAAAACTGAAAACTCAGACTGATTCTGAAGACGTCAGTGCAGCATGTACCGAAGGATCAAGATCTACTGCAGGCGTAAATTCTTCTGCAACACAGACGTCATGAAGTGTTTCTATCGGTGTGAATGACACCGTGTCCACTGCAGGTTACTGTCTCACTGGCTGGTTTTGGCGTTTTCCTCAGATGGGACAGTCTGAGATACGTCGAGACCGCCGAGTGTGGCAAACTGTTCCACAAAGAGCCGCGTGGCTCCAACCAAGCAGCTGATCTCAGACAGTTGATTGGTCAAACTGTGAGCTCTTGGTTGGTTGGAACAAAAACCTGCAGCCACACCGGCCCTTTGTGGAACAGATTACCCAGGTCTGTTTTAGACAGTCTGCAGGGACGTCACAGAGACTACGTCCAGGTTTTAGACAGTCTGCGGGGACGTCACAGAGACTACGTCCAGGTTTTAGACAGTCTGCGGGGACGTCACGGAGACTACGTCCAGGTTTTAAACAGTCTGCGGGACGTCACGGAGACTACGTCCAGGTTTTAGACAGTCTGCGGGACGTCACAGAGACTACGTCCAGGTTTTAGACAGTCTGCGGGGACGTCACAGAGACTACGTCCAAGTTTTAGACAGTCTGCGGGGACGTCACAGAGACTACGTCCAGGTTTTAGACAGTCTGCGGGACGTCACGGAGACTACGTCCAGGTTTTAGACAGTCTGCGGGACGTCACAGAGACTACGTCCAGGTTTTAGACAGTCTGCGGGGACGTCACAGAGACTACGTCCAGGTTTTAGACAGTCTGCGGGACGTCACGGAGACTACGTCCAGGTTTTAGACAGTCTGCGGGACGTCACAGAGACTACGTCCAGGTTTTAGACAGTCTGCGGGGACGTCACAGAGACTACGTCCAGGTTTTAGACAGTCTGCGGGACGTCACGGAGACTACGTCCAGGTTTTAGACAGTCTGCAGGACGTCACGGAGACTACGTCCAGGTTTTAGACAGTCTGCGGGGACGTCACAGAGACTACGTCCAGGTTTTAGACAGTCTGCGGGGACGTCACAGAGACTACGTCCAGGTTTTAAACAGTCTGCGGGACGTCACGGAGACTACGTCCAGGTTTTAGACAGTCTGCGGGACGTCACAGAGACTACGTCCAGGTTTTAGACAGTCTGCGGGGACGTCACAGAGACTACGTCCAGGTTTTAGACAGTCTGCGGGGACGTCACAGAGACTACGTCCAGGTTTTAGACAGTCTGCGGGACGTCACGGAGACTACGTCCAGGTTTTAGACAGTCTGCGGGACGTCACAGAGACTACGTCCAGGTTTTAGACAGTCTGCGGGGATGTCACGGAGACTACGTCCAGGTTTTAGACAGTCTGCGGGACGTCACGGAGACTACGTCCAGGTTTTAGACAGTCTGCAGGACGTCACAGAGACTACGTCCAGGTTTTAGACAGTCTGCGGGGACGTCACAGAGACTACGTCCAGGTTTTAGACAGTCTGCAGGACGTCACAGAGACTACGTCCAGGTTTTAAACAGTCTGCGGGACGTCACAGAGACTACGTCCAGGTTTTAGACAGTCTGCGGGACGTCACAGAGACTACGTCCAGGTTTTAGACAGTCTGCGGGGACGTCACAGAGACTACGTCCAGGTTTTAGACAGTCTGCGGGGACGTCACAGAGACTACGTCCAGGTTTTAGACAGTCTGCGGGACGTCACGGAGACTACGTCCAGGTTTTAGACAGTCTGCGGGACGTCACAGAGACTACGTCCAGGTTTTAGACAGTCTGCGGGACGTCACGGAGACTACGTCCAGGTTTTAGACAGTCTGCAGGACGTCACAGAGACTACGTCCAGGTTTTAGACAGTCTGCAGGACGTCACAGAGACTACGTCCAGGTTTTAAACAGTCTGCGGGACGTCACGGAGACTACGTCCAGGTTTTAGACAGTCTGCAGGACGTCACAGAGACTACGTCCAGGTTTTAGACAGTCTGCGGGGACGTCACAGAGACTACGTCCAGGTTTTAGACAGTCTGCGGGGACGTCACAGAGACTACGTCCAGGTTTTAGACAGTCTGTTGACTGTTGTACTTTGCAGCAGTGTTGGACTCATACTGAGGTGTTTCCTCTGTGACCTGATAAAGTGGCTGCTGAGTGCTCTGCATGCTAACAGGCTATCCTTTGACCAGCGGAGAGGCTGAGAGGGTCGCTTCTGAAAGGCTTTTTCTAAACACACACACACACACACACACACACACACACACACACACACACTGACAACTCTTTGCTCATCTCGTCTTTTCATCGCTGTGGACCAATCGTGTACATGTGACTCAGAGCTGTGCTTCAGACCGGGTTCAGCTGGCAGCTAACGTCGGGAGTTTCATGGTTTTGCATAAAATTTAAAGGCTTAACTAATCGGCTTGTTTACCAAGTTAATTGAGACTCATTATGTCGATGAAGTATTCCCCATGTTGCCATAGAGACCATGAAGTGGGAGTTTTTGGCTCCCTGACCACAGGAGGACGGGATAAAGACTTCTCCAAAGCTCCCTGAGGATGTGACATCTTGTAATGATGGACGCTAACGTGCTGTGTGTGAGCTGAGGTCTGATGCTCCTCCGTATCTCATTTCATACTCGTGGCCTCTGACTGCAGCCTCACGTCATAGATGGAGCATAATTCGCTGACTGCACTGAATAATCTCCACTACATCGATTTTCCTGTTCACTTTCTGCACGGGTCAGATTATCCGGCACGCCGAGGAGAAATTAAAAGCACAGCAGAGACACACACACACACACACGATAATCCGCCGTGATGTGAGGTGGAAGAGACGTTTGAGCTTTGTTAGCGTGGATCTGTCATTGATTACTGTCAGTTCAGAGCAAAGATGAAAGTGATATATGAACGTTACTGCACACGCTCAGATCGCAGCAGGCCGTGAGTCTCTGAAGGAGCTGTGCTTAGATGCAGATCTCAGGCAGAGCCGGACTTCTTTCTGTCTTTTGTGACGAGGACCTCGTCTTTGTCGCGGATGGGAATGGAGCATCTCGCTCACACAAAACACTTTGGGCCCTCAGGGGGGAGAGGGGGGGGGGCAGGGAAGGGGGAGAGAGAGGGATTGTGGGAAGGTCACAGGGTGCCCCTGTTTGGCCTCCAGTGACATCACAGAGCGGTTTGCTAATAATGGATCCTGTGAACGCTAACGACAAAACGCTGCCAGTCCTGAGGAGCTGAGAATGAGCCCCCCACCTCCTCCTCCATCCATCCACTTCCTCCACCCATCCACCCCGTCTCCCTCGGTGTCTCTCTCTCTGTCCCTCACTTTAAATTACCATTACTGGGCTCTGGGCACAGAATCGTCTCTGCTCCACTTGTCAGATGTGGGACACTGAGGAGCTTCTCTCAGATCCAATTTCTGCCTCTCGCTGCCTCCAACTCCCATTTAAAGATCATCTATGTCCCCTGAAACAGGAAGTCTATGTACTTCAATAAAAACAATCAGATATGACAGGACTGGACTGAACAGAACCTCTGAACCGGCAGTGTCCAGTCTAACAGTGAACACAGCAACAGAACCTCTGAACCAGCAGTGTCCAGTCTAACAGTGAACACAGCAACAGAACCTCTGAACCAGCAGCCTATCGAGGTGGATTTCAATCAGAGTGGCCCGGACCTGAAAACAGTGTGTGTCTGTGTTGGACAGACACTGGAGGACAGATGGGACACAAACATCCGTCCACACTTTACGAGGACCTTAAATAAGCTGCTGTGCTCTCTCTGTCTTCACCTTCACGTCTCCTCCGTCTGCATAAATCCTTCATGAAGATACATGTGGCCACAAAAAAACAATTCACGTCCGATTCAGCAGCAACAACTCATCGCAGGCGACGTCTGATCTTTGCAATCATCAGATGTCTGAGGCAGCAGAAAGAGGCCTTCAGGGTCAGATTTATGGCTCTGTGTGTGTGTGTGTGCCTCTCTGGCCTGACACGTGAGCACGTGGCTCTGCAAAACAACACCACACCGAGACAATCACTGCGGGACCGCTCAGTGTCTCCTCTCACAGTTTAGGAGCTTCATGAGTTCACCTGCACTCAGACACACGAGCACGCTGACCAGGCACAGGAGCCATTTTCAGCACAAACAGGAAGTCTCATCGAGCAAAGTACTGGACTGGAAATCATCACGAAACCAAATGAGTCCAGTCAAGACCGAGAACCGTCCACTACGTCTGCACTCAGCTGCTGGCAGAACATTTTAAGAACATTTTCACAACATTACTGAGTCATTTCTTCCTGACTGACCTGGAGTCAGTGTGCTCCCACATGTTGGGCTCCAGTTTGGGGTTCAAACTCTCCTGAAGTCAGCTGCGACTTCTCCATGACTTCCAAACATCTGTGGATCATCGTTTGGCACACACACTGCACACACACTCAGTGTAGAGCTCTTATTTTGTCATTCCCCCCCTAAAACACAGATCGTGACCCCAGAATCAGGCAGCAGGGTGATTATCTGTGCGTAATTATCGGATGTGCGCCGTCCCCAGCTTCCTGCGAGCAGCCCGCGTTAACAATGCCCAGCGCAGGACACAATGGGAGGCGCTGAGAACACGCAGCTCTGAGAACACGCAGCTCTGAGGGTGAGGGTGAGTGAGGGGATCGATGAGATGATGTCTGCTTCCTGAGCCCGGCACAGGCTCAGCAGGTGTTTCTGTGTGTGTGTGTGATACATGCCCTCTCCCATCGAGCCTCACAGTCTTACCTTTCATCCAGTCCACCACTTGACTGGAGCTCCACTTGCTGACGGGCTCCATGACCAGAGCCATGGAAGAAGTTTGTCTTCAAGCTTGACAAAAGAGAAACGCTCCCCTGTCCTCCCCCTCCGGCACAAAGAAATGTTCAGAATGAAGAAGCAGAAATTGAGAAATGGAGAGAAGCTCTCAGCTGGATGTTTACAAACAGACCGACGGAGGTCCAAAAGGTCCAAATGTGTGTTCGGAGCCGCCTGAGCGCAGCGCACATTCCTGTGCAGCCGAACAGCTCCTTCACTTGTCATTCACGTCAGGCTCGGTGGCGCTGAGGCGGGTGGCTCGCTGCTGCCCGACCCCCCTCTTCCAAAATCCATCCCACGACCATCCAGAGCAGAGGAGGAGGAGGAGGAGGACGCACACACCGCCGCTTCATGCTGCTGTCTGGGAAGCTTTGAGCATCCTCCCTCACGCGCAGACATGGAGTCACAGCCCTGCGTGTGTGTGTGTGTGTGTGTGTGTGTGTGTGTGTGTGTATGAGAGGTGATTAATGCCACAAAGAGAGGCAGCAGGAGTGTGAGCTGGAGATGAGTGCACGGACAGCTCGTTAACTATTATTTACACAGTGTAACTATGTGCAGCTGTACTCGAGTATTTACTCTGATTACATTACTTCTGATCAAACAGCCAATCATCATCCAGGTCACAGCAGCAGACCCAGCAGCAGCTAATATCACTGACTAGTCCAGCAGCAGTCAGCCCAGCTCGGCGTCTGTCTTTCAGCCTTTTATTTCACCAAGCTCTCACCAACCACTAAAAGTCAGTCCCAGATTTACTCTGTCCGGCGGCCATGCTGTGTGTGTGTGTGTGCTTCCTTGCTCCTCCTCCTCCGCGCGGCACGGATCGCTCCTCATACTTTGTCTCCTGCTGCCTCTTTGTCGCCGCTCGTGCCTCCATCACACAAAGCGCAGTGTAGCGGTCACTGACGGCACGAGGAAGCTGACACGCGCCTCTTATCGGTAAACAGCTCCAGGCTCGAGCTCAGATTCAAACACACATTTAACCTGAAAGTGACAGCACACACTCACAGCCAGTCTGCGTCAGCTCTGGATTCTGACAGATGATATAAAACACAAATACAACCTGAACCAAGATGACACACACCCACAGTGTATTCACACAGATCTGCTCAGAGAATGGACCCAACATCATTATAATTATAATAACTAAGTGAGACACAGCTTAAACACAGTGACCACACTAATATGAAAGTGACTGTGAAGAATTTAAACACAGAAACTACTGTTAAATGTTAAAATGTTATTTTCCATTGATTTACATTCTGATGTCTTTTATATGATACATGGCCTCTTTAATCTGTTGGCAGTGTGACGGGGGAGGGAACATAAAAAACGGATATGGAGGTTGTCATATTTACAAAGAGTGTGAAATGATTCTACAGGAGAAAGAAATGATGAAACGCAGCACAGGTTTATTAATTCACATGAAACCAGGAGGCTGCGTTATATTTTTAAAGAGAGAAAGAAACTTCCTGGTGTGTGACCGACAGGCTGACAGATTAAAGTCCGCTTCATGATCATGTTCACAGCCTGAAGGGCCTTACAGCACGAGGCGACACTGCTCAGTGTAACAGCAGCGTCACAAACTCAGACCCACACATTTGTCTTGTTGAATAAACGAGATGAATTACATAATTAAGAAATAAATCAATAAAAACTATAAATGTTCTGAAATCTTCAGTTTGCAGAGAAACACTGTCACTTTGCAGAAATGAGCAATAACTGTAATCTGTCACTGTGACATAATGTCTGTAATGTTTTATACAGTTTATAATGTTAAAAAAACATATATATAAATTATAGAAATTCACCCTCAGTACAGTCGCCATGAACGGGGAAATTAGCTACAGAGACCAAAACTGTTTTTGTACCAGGCTGTAAACATGTTTATTTCTGCTGTCTAACATGGGGACTTATGGAGACTGACTCACTTCTGCAGCCAGCCTCAGGTGGACGTTAGAGGATGATGTAAATTCTGCATGAGCAGGATGTGACAGTACATGATCAGTGATGAGTGACGATAACTCATGTGCAGGTACGGTGGATGTTCCTGTCACAGACGGCCTGCAGAGGAGGACACTTCTTCTGTCTGTCTGTTTGTGTGCAGAGCTCTGTAGCGCCTCCAAGTGGGGAGCAGCAGGATAAACATGTGTATATATTTATATTGTTTAGACTTTCAATAATCGAGCTTCTTGAAAAAAAAAATCAACTTGGCAATAAATCTTTTTTTTAAAAATCTGATTAAAGGACTGCAGTGCTGCAGGATTCAGACTTTACTCTGTGCTGCGATATGTGTCATACTTATATTATTATTATTATATTACATTATGTGGAGGCTGTTTGTGTCAGTGAACCTTGATGAATGAAAGGTTGAAATCTGAAGTCTGTGACATGCTGCTGTTTGTTTATCAGCCTATTTATTTATTTATTTCTGCTTCATTCAAAATGGCGGCGCTGCTTCACTGACGGAAAGTTTGAAATGAGACAGAGTCCAAACAAACATGTAACGAGCAGCAGACAAACATGTAACGAGCAGCAGACAAACATGTAACGAGCAGCAGACAAACATGTAACGAGCTGCAGACATGTAACGAGCAGCAGACAAACATGTAACGAGCTGCAGACATGTAACGAGCTGCAGACATGTAACGAGCAGCAGACAAACATGTAACGAGCTGCAGACATGTAACGAGCTGCAGACACGTAACGAGCAGCAGACAAACATGTAACGAGCTGCAGACAAACATGTAACGAGCTGCAGACATGTAACGAGCAGCAGACAGACATGTAACGAGCAGCAGACAAACATGTAACGAGCAGCAGACAAACATGTAACGAGCTGCAGACATGTAACGAGCAGCAGACAAACATGTAACGAGCTGCAGACAAACATGTAACGAGCAGCAGACAAACATGTAACGAGCTGCAGACATGTAACGAGCAGCAGACAAACATGTAACGAGCTGCAGACAAACATGTAACGAGCAGCAGACAAACATGTAACGAGCAGCAGACAAACATGTAACGAGCTGCAGACATGTAACGAGCTGCAGACACGTAACGAGCAGCAGACAAACATGTAACGAGCTGCAGACACGTAACGAGCAGCAGACAAACATGTAACGAGGTGCAGACAAACATGTAACGAGCAGCAGACAAACATGTAACGAGCTGCAGACATGTAACGAGCAGCAGACAAACATGTAACGAGCTGCAGACAAACATGTAACGAACTGCAGACACGTAACGAGCAGCAGACAAACATGTAACGAGCTGCAGACAAACATGTAACGAGCAGCAGACATGTAACGAGCTGCAGACAAACATGTAACGAGCTGCAGACATGTAACGAGCTGCAGACATGTAACGAGCTGCAGACAAACATGTAACGAGCTGCAGACATGTAACGAGCTGCAGACAAACATGTAACGAGCTGCAGACATGTAACGAGCTGCAGACAAACATGTAACGAGCTGCAGACACGTAACGAGCAGCAGACAAACATGTAACGAGGTGCAGACAAACATGTAACGAGCAGCAGACAAACATGTAACGAGCTGCAGACATGTAACGAGCAGCAGACAAACATGTAACGAGCTGCAGACAAACATGTAACGAGCTGCAGACACGTAACGAGCAGCAGACAAACATGTAACGAGCAGCAGACAAACATGTAACGAGCAGCAGACAAACATGTAACGAGCAGCAGACAAACATGTAACGAGCTGCAGACATGTAACGAGCAGCAGACAAACATGTAACGAGCTGCAGACACGTAACGAGCAGCAGACAAACATGTAACGAGCAGCAGACAAACATGTAACGAGCTGCAGACAAACATGTAACGAGCTGCAGACAAACATGTAACGAGCAGCAGACATGTAACGAGCAGCAGACAAACATGTAACGAGCAGCAGACAAACATGTAACGAGCTGCAGACATGTAACGAGCAGCAGACAAACATGTAACGAGCTGCAGACATGTAACGAGCAGCAGACAAACATGTAACGAGCTGCAGACATGTAACGAGCAGCAGACAAACATGTAACGAGCTGCAGACAAACATGTAACGAACTGCAGACACGTAACGAGCAGCAGACAAACATGTAACGAGCTGCAGACAAACATGTAACGAGCTGCAGACAAACATGTAACGAGCAGCAGACATGTAACGAGCTGCAGACAAACATGTAACGAGCTGCAGACATGTAACGAGCTGCAGACATGTAACGAGCTGCAGACAAACATGTAACGAGCTGCAGACATGTAACGAGCTGCAGACAAACATGTAACGAGCTGCAGACATGTAACGAGCTGCAGACAAACATGTAACGAGCTGCAGAGTCCGGATGTTTGTTTCAAGTTGTTGATGACTCGTCCGGTACCGTCCGAGTCCTCGCTGATCCCCGAACAGAACCACAGCTTCAGAACTTCATTCAAACAGACTTTATTGATAATATATTTGCTGTTGTTCTCTCCGCTGTGCTGCAGCAGCTTCACACACTGAGCTAATGAGCTAATATAACAAAGCTAACAGCTAACAGTTGGTTTGGAGCTAGTGCTAATGTAGCTAACTGCTAACGTTAGCTACTGACTGCTAAGGAGCTAACAGCTAACTGTGGCTAGCTCGGCCAGCCGTGTGAACTGAACTGACTGAGCCCGGGAGGTGCTGACAGGCTGCTGTGTTCACTGTTGACCTGACACTGCTGGTTCTGTTCGGTTCTGTTCGGTCCGGTCCGGTCGTCGTAGACGCTGTAGGCCCAAAACAAACGCGCCATAGCGCTTTCTTCTTCTTCGTTTGCCTTTCCGGCAGACTGCGGGCAGCGCCCCCTGCGGGTCATGTGTGGAGACATGTCCACTGTTCATGGAGCAGCCAGAGAGCACAGCGCCCTCTGCTGACCGCAGGGCGGACATGACAAGGCAGCTGGTGTCACACACACACACACACACGAATATATTCTCCAGTTTATTTAAACAATTGAAGAACATCTCAGCTCCAGCTAAAACAGCACAGTGTCTCCATCTGTCAGTCCATGATTCAGCCACGTCTTCAGGATCGGAAGAAGCAGGACTACAAACATGGCGGTGTCCAGAACCAACACACTGAGCTTCGCCACAGAAACCTCATTGACTCATTACCACGAGAACAGACCGGTCCGGTCCGGCTGCGGAGCCCGGTTCAGTCTGTTCTGGAGACCTGTGTTGTTTTAGCTGGTGGCATGGGCCAGAATGAACTGGAGCTGAGATCTTCTTCAGTTGTTTAAATAAACAGGAGAGAATGTGTGTGTGTGTGTGTTCAGATGATGAAACACACAGTGCAGTATAATAAACCTGCTCCTCTGATGTGCTGCAGGGATTTAAAGGTCCGGTGTGTATTAGTGGTGAAGTTGCAGATTGTCACCAAATGAACGCTCTCCCACGCCTCACCCTCTGCTTCCCAGCACGGAGGACAAACTGCAGACTTTAGTTTGTCCGCTCTGAGCTGCTGTACAAACATGGCGGTTCAACATGGCGGCCCTGTGGAAGAGGACCCGCTCTCTCTGAAGATTTACGGCAATAGAAACAACAGCTGTAATATTCAGGTGATCCTCGACTGATGAAAACACACGAATGAACATTGAATTCAACCCCTGCAGACAAACACTCACAAAGCTTTCACACTGGACCTTTAACACGCTGAACGTCTCTTTGTTTTCTCGTGATCTCACATGAATTATGTTGTTATCTCAGCATTTGTTCTATTGACATAAATAAATATATTCACCTCTGAAGGCCTCCGCAGCTCTGTCACAAAGAAAATCTCGTGCCTCGTGTGTCCACAGACTTTTGACCACATGGCGTACAGTACACATCCACTGCTGGCACGTGCACGCTTGGATTTGCTCATAACACTGACATTTCCGACAGCTCGTGAAGGCAGCACGGGGGCTGCTGACAGTCACAAAAGCCCCTTTGTCATTTCTCCTCCTCACTCCTCCTTCTCCTTATTTCTGTTTCATCTGTTTCTTCTGCTGAGTTCATGACTCACTCACACACACACACACACACTGAGCACGTTAGAAGTTATGTGTGTTACAATGAAGTCCTCTGGTTGGATAATGGCCGTTATTCATCTGTTTTTATAATAATTAGATTTATTCGATTAAAAACAGACTAGAAGGAAGTTGGAGGAGGTGGAGGAGGGATTTCTCTGCTCCCAAAAAAACACCCCAACTTTTTTCCTCCAGTTTCCATGAGCTGGGGAAGGACGGAGCCAAAGAGAGGGGAGGGAGGGGTGAGGAGGGGTGAGGAGGGCGAGGGGAGGCCGGGCATTCCTCTCATACTGCAGAGCAGGCAGGAGGAGCTTCCTGCCACTCTCTACTGTACCGATAACTTTATTTTAACCGTTAAAACATGAAAGTTAGGGCGAAGCACGGAGACTTCACGGAGGCGAACGAGCTCCTTTCCCCGGAGGAAGAGTTCAAATCCCGCCGACAGACCCACGACTGAGCGGGAGACAGTTTCTGATCGCGGGGAGATTTTTGTGCAGCTCGAGGAGCCGCTTCAGAAAAAGCAGAAAATATGAGCAGTGATGATCAGTGATCTGGAAGGAGCTCCACACAAAGGTAAGTCTGACTTATTAAAGTGTGTGTGAGCTCGTCTGAAGTGTGTGTGTGCACGCAGGGAAAAACTACAAGTTCCAGGAGGAGTGTTAAAGTCAGTTTTTCTTTGTATGACGACGCAGCCAGAACAAAAAGTTGTCACAGAAGTTCTTTTCATGGAGCTGGACCCGCTCACACTGGGTCCATCGGCACCGGCAGAGGAGACAACACTGTGTTAGCACATTACATGAACATCTTCAGTAATGTCCATCTTTAACGTCTATCCGGGTCTGTGAATGCAACATCCAGGTGACTACATCAGGTGACCTTTGACCTGTAAAAAACAAACAGTATCAACTTTGTATGAAACTGCTGATGTAAGACGATCAGAGCCAGAACATAAGAACAAAACAATCAGTTATGAAACAGGAAGCAGAGTGTTACCGTCAGTGAACATGGCCGGACCGGGCCCACACAGAACCTGAACAGAAACCAGTACAGCAGCCTACAGAGGCTTTCTTCCCGGCTGAGTCAGTTCAGAAGTTGAATGATGTTTTTCCTCACCACTGTCACCGAGTGCTGCTCATGGTGGGTCTCTGTAAATAATGTCATCAGAGGACATGTGGCCCGGTTCTGTCAGGTGAGTCTTCTTCAGATGTCCGCAGAGTAAAACTAGGAAACAGAAAATGATGAAACACAAACATGTGACTGACTTCCTGTCTGCTGGCTCACCTGATCATTCCTATTGGCTGTCAAAGTAGCACTTAAACATAAGCTGGTGTCTCCTTCTCACGACTGAACTGAAGTGGATGTTCAGCCTCAGCGACACGTTCACTTGCATCCACCCGTACCTTAAAGGTTTGTCAGCAGGACAGATCAGATCAGCAGCGTGTTGCTACGTCATGCTCCATCAGGTTGGTGCATCAGAGAATAACTCGACTGCATCTGATGTTGATCTTGATGAGTCTTCCTGTAAGAATAGGTTCACACCTGAAGGCACAGCTCCACCTGTGGGGACTAATCTCAGAGACGTCTTAGAGGTTATAGGTGAGCATCAGCTTTGACTTGACGGGGTCTTAAACTTTCATCCTGTTTTTGTTCTTCTGACAGCACACGTAGACAAACAGTAAGAAACAGAAAAAATGCCTGGTAACAACTTCTTCTGTTGCCATCTCTGAGGTCACAGTAGCCCCTCAAGACTCTTCCTGTATTTCCATGTAGGAAATATTTGAGTGTGAATGAAACCTCCCTCCAGATTAGAGACCAAGGGGCCCACTGGGTTTGATTCAGAGCCTAGAAATTCCTCTCACTGCTCGGCTTCTCAGTGATATAAACACTTCTTGCTCCACTTTTACCACTTCTTCCAGCTCCTGCCTCTCTCCCTCTAGTCTCCATGCTCCTTCCCCCTCTCCATTTCTCTAACTTCCTGTCCTCTGCTCTGCCCATTTTTTAGTTTTTGTTTAAATTCCTCGGCTAAAGTTTGAAGGAATAGTCCAGAAAGTATTATCACGAGGCGCCGCTGCTGGGGTTCTGTCTGTTTCTTGTCAGAAAAGTGTGAAGATTAGTTCACGGTGAAGTCACGTACATGGAGACCAGGCAGCAGCGATCTGCTGAAGGTTTCCCATCGTGTGTGTACTCACCTAGAGAAGTCGAGTCGTAGCACCCTGAAAATCAGACATAATGAAAGAGTCCAAACTGTGGACCACCAGTATTCATGGCGGGAACCCAAATGTCTGCTGCAGTGCTCAGTCACAGCTCCGATGTGCACAGGAGACGCTTCAGAAGAAGAAGAAGTCTGTTTAACCTCCTCAGCGTCCACGTTAGGGAGGTTAAATCCTAAAAAAGGCCAACAGGAGTTTTTCTCACTGCAAAACAGGAAAGAGATGACAGGAAGTGACTAAATGCACCAAAAACACAGATTATTGAACACCTTAACTACTTCATTACTTTTATTAACTACGCACACGTCACTGCAGACTATGAACAAACACCAATAAATGAGAAAACCAGAGTATGCTCTCTGATCTTTAACCCTGCAGACTCCATCACACCTACAGCTCCTGGTCTTTGTAGTGTGGATGGTTTAAGTTGTCATCAATAACCAGAACCAGAAATATTAATTATTGCATTGACGTCAATAATTTTATTTTGGCGGGTTTCCACCTGGTTTCCTCTGTAAACATCCACAAAGCGCCCCCAGGTTTCCAATCTTCTGGAAGCTGATTGTGTTGTGAGGAGATCCTGACCCACCAGAGTTCATCATCACATTGTCTCCATCAGTGAACACTAACCCTGCCCTGATGGAGGCTGTTTACTGGGGGGAGTGTTCGCCGAAGAGTTGGCAGGGAGGACTGACCGGGTCGCAGTGACTTTTTCACATATGAACTGGTCGATTTCTGGAGCTGCACTGACGTTTGTTCTTGTTGTTAGATTTAACAAACTACAAATGTCACATATTTGGTATCAAAGAGGAAATTATGTTTTGGGGGTTTTCGGGGGGAGTGTTCGCCGAAGAGTCGGGAGGGAGGCTGTGACTTTAACACAGATAAACTGGACGTGTGTTTTCTCGTGTAGCTGAACTGTTGTTTGTTGTTACTCAGTTCAAAAAACTATAAATGTCACATATTTGGTCTCAAATTAAAGAAGTTCTTTCTTTGGGTTTACTGGGGGGAGTGTTCGCCGAAGAGTCGGCAGGGAGGACTGACCGGGTCGCGGTGACTTTTCCACATATAAGCTGGTCGATTTCTGTAGCTGCACTGACGTTTGTTCTTGTTGTTAGATTTAACAAGCTATAAATGTCACATATTTGGTCTCAAATTAAAGAGGAAGTTTAAGTGTGTTTTGTAAAATGAAAACTTGATTGTCAGTTTCTGTTTTTGAGGTCGAGCTGCTTGTTGTTTGAGTTCTCAGTGAACTGCAGCAGCATTAAATCTTCTGTGGTGTAAAACAGCTGAGTGGACAGACATCTTGTTTTTGTAATGACAGGAAGGAGGAACACAGACAGGAGTTTACCTGGAGGTTAAACTCAGTGAAAGGGGAAGTTACGGTCTGAAGTATTAATCTCAGTGACGGTTGGCAGAGTAAACGCTGGTAAAACAATTACACAAGTGCACAGGTATGAAGGAGTGTCTCGATGCTGAACGGTTGCCAGATCCACCTGTCTCTACCTCCCAGCCCCACCTGTTGGAGCGAGGGAAGAGCAGGGAGGGGAGGGGGCGGGCGGTGGAAATGGAAAGAGAGGTGCGCCACCTCAAACCTCCACAAAGCTGAAAGATATCCGTGAAACAGAGAAACAGCAAATGTTTGATTTTAGTCCCTCACTGAGCGGGGGGAGACGATTTTCTGAGGAGGACAAACAGGTAGGAGCATTTTTTAAAAAATCACCAAAGCTGGAGGAGCCAGTTTTAAGGGAAGATCAGGATCAGAGCTGAATTCAGGTTTGTCCTGTGAAGACGGGGGAAGGTGTCATTTAGTCTGAAGGTGTCTACAGAAACAAAACTGTTCTTATTGAGGAGATATGAATGTGTTTCCACTGCAGCTGACCTAAGGAAACTTTAAAGTTAATTGTTGGAGTTCGTAGTTTCTCTGCCGTCTGTCCTTTCTCTGTTTTATATTTGATTCATTAATTCTAGATTCTTCTTCAGGAGTTTTTCAGTTGGAAATATGAGTGTGTGGAAGAGACAAAGAGGTTTTGAACAGAAACAATAAGAACCAAACAATAAGCCGACGATTAAATGAGTGATGACCAAAGAATGTGGCAGTGTGGAGAGTCGTGTGTATACATGCAACTAAAGACTCCGAGACTGTCTCAGTTCAGTTTGTCAGAGGCTTCATGTCCATCAGACAGAGAAAAAATGGTTCAACGTTAAAACCCTGCAAAGACCTTAAATCCAGGTTAAGTTAAGTTATTACAGTTCTTAAGTCTGTGATGGAGTCAGTACACAGATGTGAGGGGGAAGGAGCTCCACATGATTCCAGGAGGAGTGTGAGATCAGTGTGTTCACTGTTAGACTGGACACTGCTGGTTCAGAGGTTCTGTTGCTGTGTTCACTGTTAGACTGGACACTGCTGGTTCAGAGGTTCTGTTGCTGTGTTCACTGTTAGACTGGACACTGCCGGTTCAGAGGTTCTGTTGCTGTGTTCACTGTTAGACTGGACACTGCTGGTTCAGAGGTTCTGTTGCTGTGTTCACTGTTAGACTGGACACTGCCGGTTCAGAGGTTCTGTTGCTGTGTTCACTGTTAGACTGGACACTGCCGGTTCAGAGGTTCTGTTGCTGTGTTCACTGTTAGACTGGACACTGCTGGTTCAGAGGTTCTGTTGCTGTGTTCACTGTTAGACTGGACACTGCTGGTTCAGAGGTTCTGTTGCTGTGTTCACTGTTAGACTGGACACTGCTGGTTCAGAGGTTCTGTTGCTGTGTTCACTGTTAGACTGGACCCTGCTGCTGCTCTGTTTAAGTTGTCTCTTTGCAAAGCTGTCACTAACTTCCACAAACTCAGCCTCCCAGTAAACTGTTTTATGTCAGAGTAAAACTGAAAATCACTCATGTCTTCTGCAGAGACCTTGAAGACCTGCTGAGCCTGCAGGAAGACCAGAACCAGAACCAGGAGCTGCTCCGAGTCACCGCTTACCACCACCGGCAGATCACCACCTAACACCTGCACAGCAGCTTCACCTGCCCTGTTTTCCCGCTCACCCTCACCAACCCCCACCTGGGTGTCAGAACTGCAACATGAGCAGCTGTTGCCACTAACGCCCCCAGGAGAGCATAGTGAGAACAGCCATACAGGTAGGTGTGAGAGGGCAAGCCCGGTTCAGACCAAATCCAGCCAGAATGCAGGTACTCCCTTTCATTTGAGTGGAGGGCAGAGCGTTTGGCTGCGGCGGTGCGGGACAAGAAAACACAGCCTGACGTCCGGTGGTGGTCAGACTGCTCCAGGTGGAGTTCATGGACTGAACCATGACACTCTACCTGTTGTGTAGCTGCTTCTACGTCTGTTTCTGACTCCAAGTCTGTCTGTGCAGCAAAATAACGACACCAAGAAGTTTCCTTTGGTCTGTGACAGTGAATGAGAGTGAGGCAGGCGGTGAGTCAGAGAATAAAAATCTTATTTTCCGATTGTTTCATAGCGGTTACATTCATCACAAATAAATAGACCCACACCCACAGAGGCTGCTTAAGGGGAAAAGAAGGAAAGGAAAGAGTCAGATGAGGGCAGAAGGACACAACCTAGGAGGGGAAGAGGAAAGGAAGTGTGTTAGGACAAGTCAAGGTCTGAATCTGAAACACCGCAGTGTGGACAGCGTACTGTCCAACTGTGAAAGCACGAGTCAGAGCATTAGAACGTGACGTGAGTCACAGCATGTTCGGCTGCTTTCTGATTGTTAGAGTACAAGTTTTATCTCAAAGCAGAGCCGCTGACATGAACCCATGTGTAGGTTTGACCTCTAGTGGAGCGAGACAGATGTTCTACTACTAAGAGACATCAGCCACATTACACATGTAGTTAAGACGTTTATTTCCCAAAATGTCCAACAAACACATAATGTGGAGGTCGACCGGAGACCCGACGGCACCGCTGGACAGCCAGAAGAACAGGGAGCAGCGACATGTTTAGTTTGGATGTGATTTTTCTGGTTTAAAATGTGTTTTTGTGCATGTGTATTGACCACCAAAGCTAACATTTCTCCTTTTGTCTCATGATTTTTATTTACCTGCAGATGTTTCGGAAAAAAGCATCTTCGTCCTTGAGAATGCGAAGAATAACTGAGAGCACTAGATGTAATGATTTCTTTCTTTACTCTGTAGAAAAAAGGATGGAGCTGGTAACATTCAGCGCTGTCAGAAGAAACCACAAGATGTCAAAAATCAGCCAAAAAAACCTGTGAGCAGGATTTTAATTGGCTCTGAGAGAAGACAGGTGTGACTCTACCTGCCTGTGGTTTCATCTCTGACGGTGCTGGATGTTCTGTCTTCAACATGTTTGAATGTTTCCAATCAAATTTCTTGGGATCGACTGTGAGTCTCTCACATTTACAGTTAAAGGTCCAGTGTGTACGATTTATTGCCATCTAGTGTTGACGTTGCACATTGCAGCCAACTGAATACAGCTCTGGCCTCATCCATCAAGTGTGGAGGAGAAAACAGTGCCAGTGTAAAGTGCAGAGACGAGGAGCCGTCCCTCACGACTGAACGTTCAAACATATTCTGACGCCTGTAATCTTACAGACTGGACCTAAAAGATCATTTTCAAGGGGTTAAATCGAGTCACTGCGATCTCTGTGCTCTTCAATGCTTTGGTTCTGGTTCTGGTTCTACGTGTTTGTTTTTGACTTATGTGGTGTCGGTCAGTCACACTTTGCTGATGATGACACTTGAAATGTTGCGTGGCCTCGTTTTCACTGCATGGTTCTGCTCGACTCGGCTCAGGTAGGCGGCATCAGTCGTGTTTTAAATTCTAATGTGTCTGATTCGATGGTGTCAGGGATGAGGAATACTTTATACACTCAGATGCATAATTATCTCGTCGTGTTGCCGCCTGTGTGCCAGTATTTAATGCTAAAGCTGCACCTCTGCTGTGAGAATGACTCTCCATAAAGCTGCATGTTCACACTGCGTGTGTGGATCAACTGCTTCATTCTTTCATGGCAACGAGACAAAATTTGTTCCAGAAAAACTCGACGACAGGGAAACAGACAGGAGTCCGCAGAGGTCTGCAGTGTTTTCACTGCACGTTTCAGCGTCGGCTCAGCTTTCCTGGAACTTTGACAGAAACAGAACCGGGTCCAGGTCCAGGAGTAGCAGAGTGAGTCGTGCCGAGCTGCACTGTGAAGTGGAAACGAGGCTGTGAATCTGATCAGATGACGGATGTTAATGATGACACAGTCAAACGAAGTCTTCAGGATCAGTTCAGTCACCGTCTCGATGTTTGTGTGTGATTCTGGTCTGAGGGTTGAAGGTTTTGGTGCTTTGGCTTCTCTGGTTCTCTCTGACTTTCTCTTCTGTTCTCTCTTTTTGTGTTTCTGGAATAACTTCTTCACCCTGATCAAACTCATCCCTCCACCTGCACTGCTCTCTCCTCCTTCCCCTTCCTCCTCCTCCTCCTCCTTTCAGGGAATACTGACCGCGGGCGGAGCTTGTCATTCCATGAGGTGCGTGGCCAAGGTGAGGCAGAGATGAGGGCTGCAGTCGAGGAGTCTTCCAACAGCAGCAACAGCGTAGGAGGTGGTGGCAGCACCGTCCTGCAGCGCCTCCTGCAGGAGCAGATGAACCGGAATTATGTTCTGCAACAGCAGCAGCAGCAACAACAGGGAGGAGGTGCAGGTGGAGGAGGTTACTCAGGACAGGGGCAGGGACAAGTAGGCCCCCCTGATGATCACTCCATGACTCCCCACATCGCCCGTCAGGAACCCCAGGGGCAGGAGCTGCAGACGGACAATGGCCTGGAGAAGCTGGGCTCCACCAGAGGTGGAGGTGGGAGCAGTGGAGGTGGAGGAGGCTTAGGGACTGGAGGAGGAGCAGGAAGCAGCGGTGGGGGTGGCAGCGGCCAAGGGCAGTGCCCGAACCCTGAGGACCTCCCCACATACGAGGAGGCCAAAGTGCAGTCACAGTACTTCCGTGGTCATGGTCCACCACCTCAGCCACAGCAGCAGAGCAGCCAGCCGCAGCAGCCTCTGCCCGCCTCTGTGGGCGCCGCCTTCTACGTCACCGGGGTGACCAACGCCAAGGTGCGCACCGAGGGTCGCCCCACGGTGCAGCGAGTCAGCGGTGCGGGGAAAGTGCACCAGGACGACGGGCTGAAGGATCTGAAGCAGGGACACGTTCGGTCGCTCAGCGAACGGCTCATGCAGCTCTCCCTCGCCACGAGCGGCGTGAAGGCTCATGCTCCCGTCACTAGTGCCCCGCTCTCACCTCTGCTGCCCCCGCCAGGGCCGCCGGGCAACTACTACAAGCCACAGCATCGGGGGCCGCCTCCGGATTACCCGTTCAAAGGAATGGGCTCACCTACGAAGCAGCAGGAGCCCGGAGGAAACTTTTACCAGGAGCAGAGAGGGAGGGAGCACTCGAGGGAGGTGCCCCACGTCCGGTACCAGCCCCCACCTGAGTACGGCTCATTCAGGTAAGCAACATTCCCACACACACACACACACACACACACACACACAGCAGCTCTCCATCAACACACACATACACACGGTGCCCAGGGTGAGAGGCGGGCAGAGATGACACACACAGAGACAACCAACCATTCACACTCACACCTACGGGTGTGAGTGTGAACGCTCTGGTCCTTCTGCAGTCGTGGCCTGCAGACAGTTCACCTGCGTGTCTGTGGGAGGAAGCTGGAAACACACACAGGCTCAGGGAGAACATGCAGTGACCACACAAAGGCCACAGCACGCCCGTCACTACAGAACACTCTGACGGCAGAGTTTAACGAGAGCAGACGTCTGAGCTGTGATTGGTGATCTCAGGACACTCACTCCATCAATTATCAATCAGTCAGGCTGGTCACACACCACCACAAAGCTTAATGATGCTAGCTGTTCCACACACACACACACACACACGCCAGCGTTAGAGACTGAGACGAACACACACACAGGTTCATGAGGAGTTTCATTGTTCACTGATGACGTAAACGCTTCAGGATGTTTCCACATGAACAAAGACAAACTTATGGAACAAACACTAAAAGCTTTTTTAAAACATTAAAAAGATTTGATGTGAAACTTTTCGATCGCGTTTCTTTGAGATCCTGTCGGGCTTGTTCCTCTTTGAGTTCGGTTCCTCCGTGGTAAACAGCCGTGAATACCACAGAATTTGAATCATCAGGGCAGAACAAGTCAGGACACGACCCGCTCTGCTTCAGTGACGTCCCTTTGATGAAGGCAGGAATGTTTGCTCTGCATAAAGGCACCTGACAGCCAAAAACAAGAGCTGCTCCTCAGACGGCAGGTGAATCAGACAGCGACATGCTCTGCAGCATGTCAGCGCTTCAGGTTTCTACTTGTGATACAGTTACAGCTCCCACAACAAATATTAACACCCCTCAAAGATGAAGCAGCTGAGGAACACCTTCAGGCCTCAGGCCGTCGAAACATGAGCGTGGCGTCCATCTCGTGGTCACAGTTTCAGGTCCAGCTCCACTTTGACTCTCTGAGAACTGAGTCTTCAAATGTGTCGATGAACCCAGATAAAGGAGACGTGATCAGCTGACTGATCATTCAGATCATCGGACATTTGATCAGTCAGTTGATTTGAATAATAATCTGAAGCCATCTCATGGTGTCATGTTCGTATTAATTAACTGATTACCTGCTGCAGTGACTCGTTAACCTGTCGGGCGTGTACTCACACAGCTGATCTCTCCTCAGGTCCAGTAAGGAGGGTTCAGTTCACTCCCAGAGGCCCCTTCACCAGCACAGTCCCACCTCCTCCGTCACCTCCGTGGGCTCCTTATCCCGAAACCAGTCCTCCGTCCTCAGCAGCATACTGAGCGCCTCCCACTCCTCCCACCCGTCCTTCCCTCACCAGCACCCCCAGTCCCAGGCAGAGCCCTTCCCCAGCATGGGGCCCCGCAGTCCGCAGCAGGGGCCCAGCTCCCACCAAGCTGGCGAGCCCTTCGCTCCGGGATCCCTTCACCTTCCAAGAGGTCAAGGTTTTCCTCATGACCCCTATGGCTCCACCCCAAGAATGCACCACCACCAGCAGCAGCAGCCGCAGCAGCCACAGCAGCCACAGCAGCAGTTCCAAGGACCTCCACAGCATCCTCCACATGGACATTTCCCCCACCCACACTCCTTCTCCCACGTGCAGGGTGAACCCTTCGCTATGATGGTGCGCGCCCACCAGATGGTGGATGTCCTGACGGAGGAGAACAGGATGCTCAGGCAGGAGATGGAGGCGTGCCGCGAGAAGGTCACAAAGTTGCACAAGGTAACGTCTTCTGCAGAGAGATTTACTGCCACCTGGTGGTGAATGTGGATATTATACTCCTTCCTCCTGTGCTCACTGTGTCCTCCCTCCTTCCTCCTGTGCTCACTGTGTCCTCCCTCCTTCCTCCTGTCCTCACTGTGTCCTCCCTCCTTCCTCCTGTGCTCACTGTGTCCTCCCTCCTTCCTCCTGTCCTCACTGTGTCCTCCCTCCTTCCTCCTGTGCTCACTGTGTCCTCCCTCCTTCCTCCTGTGCTCACTGTGTCCTCCCTCCTTCCTCCTGTGCTCACTGTGTCCCCCCTCCTCCCACAGTTGGAAACAGAGATCCAGCTGGTGTCAGAGGCCTATGAAAATCTCGCCAAGTCCTCGTCCAAGAGGGAGGCGCTGGAGAAAACCATGAGGAACAAGTTGGAGTTGGAGGTGCGCCGGCTGCACGACTTCAACAGGGACCTCCGAGGTGAGTGAGGGGAGGGAGGGGAGGGAGGCACACGTCATTACAAACACACATTAGTACACTGGTGGAAGCAGCTCCGTGTGTGTGAGTTTGATGGATGCTGGGTCAAACACACAGAGCAGATCAGAATAAGACACAGCTACTTACTCATGTTAGAAGCACATAAACCGAATGGAATGTGAGCTGAAGGAAGGAGCTCCTGTTTATTAGACGATGACACGTAATGATAAAAAGTTCCGACGTTCCTCTGAGAGCCAACAACAACAAACTGTGCAGAGAAGAAGAACTGGGAGCCTCTGTCCTTCCTGCATCGCTCTGGCAGACGTGAACATGTGATGGACACTTTGCCCCATTTTCAGGGTCAAAGGTCAACACACACACACACACTCTGCAGCTGTTGTAGAGATGATGAAGGTGTCAGGAGTCACTTTGTTGAGTCAGGCTGCTGCAGGTGATGCCATCAGCGGCCGCGCTCCATTCTTTGTGACTGTGTTCCAACCCTGAGTGTGTGTGTGTGTGTGTGTGTGTGTGTGTGTGTGTGTGTGTGTGTGTGTGTGTGTGTTGTTTTAAAGAGCGCATGGAGACGGCCAATAAACAACTAGCTGCTAAAGAATGTGACGGCTCAGAGGACAACCGCAAAACCATCTCCCAGCTGCTCGCACAGAGTGAGTACAACACACACACACACACACACACACAATATTTACGTGGATTAACTTTCAAACCTGCTGCAGTGGAACAAGAACTCGACAGCATGACTGTGCAGCTGAAACAAAAGAGCTTTTCAGAGCTCGATAATCTGTAATCTGTAATCTGTAATCTGGCTGCTATTTTAATCCATCATGGATTATAATGCAACATGACTGAACGATGCCGTGTGTGATTTCCTGTGTAACTCAGTGAGCAGACCTGAAAGCATGCTGTTACCTGGTCAGGTGTGAGTTCATGTGCTCGTGTGTGTTCAGACAAAGAGACGCTGCGTGAGAAGGAGAAGCTGGAGATGGAGCTGAACGCGCTGCGCTCCACCACAGAGGACCAGAGGAGGCACATCGAGATCAGAGACCAGGCGCTCAACAACGCACAGGCCAAGGTGGTGAAGCTGGAGGAGGAGGTGAGCGCGACAGTGTGTGTGCACGTTAACGTGTTTGTCAGACACAGACGTCAGGTGCTGCTGTCGAGGTGATCACATGATCACCGTGGACGTGTTTGTTCGTCTCTCGATGTTCTGTCTGTTCTTTCTTCTTCCTCCATCTTTCTTCTCTCCTGTTCACTCATTCGTCTCCCTCCATCCATCCTGGATCTGGTTTGGTCGGGATCCAGGATGGAGGAGGAGGAGGGGGGGGTCCCGTGAAGGACAGGAAATGGGCCGAAGCTGGGCCGCTGCCGGCCTCTGATACACAACGCCTGCTTGTTGTCAGAACAAAAGAGGTGCAGGCTTTTCTCCGGCTCTGTGCTGCTCTCAGGAATCAAAGAGCCTTCTGATTCTCCTCTCTGCTCCGTCTTCTTTCCTCTTTCCTCTCCTCTCTGCTCCGTCTTTTCCTCTTTCCTCTCCTCTCTGCTCCGTCTCTCCTGACTTACGGACGCACTGCGAGCGCTTACACACTCACACACTCAGTTCACAGAGAACTGGTTTGCCTCCTGCCCTGCTTGTAGCTGTGTGAGAGAAAGAAACATCTCATGTTCCACCTCTGCTCCTTCCTGGATGTGAAGTTTGTTTTAATATCAGCAAATGTTCCATGAATGTGTGTGTGTGTGTGTGTGTGTGCAGCTGAAGAAGAAGCAGGTTTACGTGGAGAAGGTGGAGAGGATGCAGCAGGCTCTGGCTCAGCTGCAGGCGGCCTGTGAGAAAAGAGAACAACTGGAGCATCGACTCCGTACGAGACTGGAGAGAGAGCTGGAGTCTCTGCGCATGCAGCAGGTAACACACGGGCCAGCAGGAAGGTGCAGCACACACCCAGCAGCCATCATGTTCTGACTCTCTGACTGTCGTCTCCTCCAGCGTCAGGGAGGCGCTCAGAACAGCGGCGTGGTGCCGTCAGAGTACAATGCCACGGCGCTCATGGAGCATCTGAGGGAGAAAGAAGAGCGAATCCTGGCTCTGGAGGCCGACATGACCAAGTGGGAGCAGAAGTACCTGGAGGAGAGCGTGATGAGGCAGTTTGCCCTCGATGCCGCCGCCTCTGTCGCCACTCAGAGGTATGCATGCTTTTAATTCATCGTTTCAGACCCTGATATCAGAGTGTCCACTCAGTATATGCAGGGTGTGACTGCACATGTAATCCTTTGCAGGGACACGTCTGCAGCAGCGATCTGCCACTCTCCCAGCAGCAGCTACGACACTTCGGTGGAGGCTCGAATCCAGAAGGAAGAAGAGGAGATTCTCATGGCCAATCGTCGCTGCCTGGACATGGAGAGCAGGTGAAGTCCATGACGTAAACCTTCACGCTGTGACGTTCTTCAGGTTGTCTCAAGAAATGACCTTAGCATGTGTCTGTGGGCATGGTGAGCCGTGGATGAGCGACTGTCTCACTGTTCTCATCACATCTGACATTAAAACAGGAAGGAAGTGGTAAAGCACTGACACTGGTGCAGCTCAGATGAAAGGTTGAGGATTTTCTGCGAGTGACAGACGTGTTTCTGTGTTTCTGTGTTGAGCGAGTGTCTCGTCTAACTGTGGCTCCTCTTCTGTTCTGCCACCTCCAGGATAAAGAACCTGCACGCGCAGATCATAGAGAAAGACGCCATGATCAAGGTGCTGCACCAGCGCTCCAGGAAGGAGCCCATCAAGTCAGATGCACCATCTGCCATGAGGCCCTCCAAGTCCCTGATGTCCATCTCCAACACTGGCTCTGGTGGTTCAGGGCTGCTCTCTCACAGCTTGGGACTCAGCAGCTCGCCCATCACTGAAGAGCGGAAGGACACGAGCTGGAAGGGCAGCCTGGGTAAGAGCACCGGTCCTCACGGTGGATTGGCCACATGCTGTCACTGCTGAGCTGCTGTCAGTACCGACTCTTCTTCCTTCGCGTTCCTACAGGGGTTCTGCTGGGTCCGGAGTTTCGTACAGACTCACTAAGGACAGAGTCGATCTCATCCTCGCCCTCCCCGGTGCTTCCTTCCACCCCGATGACTGCAGGCCACTCGAAGACAGGCAGCAGAGACAGCTGCACGCAGACCGAGAAGGGCCAGAGTCAGGACACCAGCAAGCCCAGCACCCCAGCCCTGCAGAGCATGACGCTCCCCGGCCGCCTGTCCAGCCCGAGCCCCGTCTACATCCCCGACCGCTTAGCAGGTCAGCTCACACCGTCTGTCAGGAACATCAGCATGAACTGTGTGATCTGATCTGAGATCCTGACCTCCTGATCGTTGCTCTCCTCTGTGTCTCCTCTGTGCAGATGTGCCAGTGTTTCACAGCAGCACTCTGGACCGGAGGCTCCCCATCCAGTCACACCCACAGCAACCAGCCACTCCTCCGGCCCTGCTCGGCCAGCAGGAGGTGGACAGCGACATGGTGGAGATCCTCATCTGACCGCGTTAACCCCGCCCCCCAAACATCATCCAGACGAATGATTGGACGGCAGCTCTGACAGACGTGTTCATCCTCCACCTGAGTGTCAGACTCTGACTGACCCACACGAGACATTTTCAAAGTGAATGTTTACATGTGGACGTTTCCTTCCCTCCTTCACTCAATCGCTCGTTAATCATAAACGAGAAGAGCATCGCACTTCCTGAACGGAGCGGCATGTTACCGTGACGTCAACCAGCTACAGACGTTAGACAGCAACCTTTTAAAACAATCAGTCACAATGTTACACGCTGGCCAGACGTGGGTGAAGCTAAAAGCCAAAATCCAGCACACACACACACACACACACACACACACACTTCCATCTGAGGTGAAGGATTTCTTGTCACTGTTGTACGATTGGCTGGTCGGTGACTGAGGCGAATGTTTAAATGCACTACCCTCTGACCTGAGGGGGTGATCCTGTCACTGTTCCTGTGTACTGACTAACAGTGACAACATTACTAACTGCAGCATTTCAGCACGTTTGAAGGTCGAAGCTTAGCATGTAGCTTTGTGTCCTGATTAATGAGGAAGCAGCTCGTCACGTTGGACCAAGTGTATGGCCTTTCTGCATTTATTGCACTACTTATTTTTTATGATTATTATTACTACTTCCTACTTAAAGATGTTTGACATTAGGTATTGTATTTATGTGTTGTTTTCTCACCGTAGTTAGACGCAGCACTGAGGTAATCGTTGGGTGTTCACGTGTCTGTACTGCACACGCCCGTTCTGCATGATGATTTTGTGTTTCAGACGCCACGTCAGTCAGCGCGGGAAACGTAATGACGTAGCTGCTTACTCATGAACACGTGAAGAGAAAAGACCAAATCTGAGCAAGTTAACAAAGTCTGAGTGCTGCTGCTGGACCAATGTGAACAATATCAACGTGGCCATGCGCGGTGGAATTCAGGGGGAACTGCGTGCCGTGGAAGGATCTGCAGAGTAACTGGCGTGTCAGTAGCCGTGTTCGGCGTTTGGTACAGTACATTTAGTGCTGTGAGCATGGTGGCACGTGTTTAAGTCAGTGTACCGAGCTGGAAACGGGCAGCAGGTCTCACAGTGATCCGTCGGCTCTCTGCGGTAGTTTTCCTGTCACACTCATCTCACATGGGTCAAAAATTTCAAATCGGTCCAGCAGAGTTTCTCTTTGAAAACGTGACCTATAATACATATAGGTCATATCACTGTGCCTCAGTAAACTGGCACCTGAGCATGTGTGCAGCGTTGGTTCAGTGAGCTGCCTGCAGGCTCCACAGGTCGGGGTGTTTTTAAAGTCATTGATTCAGAACGAGCCATGGAAAGTCTTTGCAGACACTCGAGGATTCGAAGTGACTTCAGCTCTTCTGTCCATCAGGCTCGGACAGTTACGCATCGCTCTGCACTGAGTGACGTCGAGTGGAAGAACAGCTGAGCACTTAGAAAATAAATGTATTGTACATCTCCAGCAGGGTTAAAGCAACTCTTTGTAATCCCACTGTGTAACTATGTCCAGCTGTACTCGAGTATTTACTCTGATTACATTACTTCTGATCACAAACAGCCAATCATCATCCAGGTCAGCAGCAGCAGACCCAGCAGCAGCTAATATCACTGACTAGTCCAGCAGCAGTCAGCCCAGCTCGGCGTCTGTCTTTCAGCCTTTTATTTCACCAAGCTCTCACCAACCACTAAAAGTCAGTCCCAGATTTACTCTTGTCCGGCGGCTTCTTGCTCGCTGTCAGCAGCTGTATCCCTGTAAACGTCCTCCTCTTCCTCCCGGTGGTCCAAACCTCCTGTGGTACAAACACTAACATGAGCTAACAGCAGCTACAGCTGGCAGCAGTTTACTTCACTGTCCATCAGGGAACTAAAGACGTACGAATGACAGAGACTCCGTTCACCTGATTACAGTCAGTTACATAATGTAGATGTGACGCCACTGAAAACCAAAAAATGTCGGACCAAAGAAGTTAATAACGGTCAGCTGACTGATGTTATCACTAAACTTAATTAGAAAAGCACTAACATGTTGTAACAATGAACAGGACGTGTCTTAATCTGCCAAACTGAATCATGTGGTTTCTCTTCAGTCTGTGTGTGTGAAGTCAGATCCAGTCGCTTCCTGACAGAACGTGCATCATTCTGTCCGATCACCGCGTCAGCGGCGGTGACTGATGAATGTAAAAGTCTGTTACTGGTTCAGACGAATTATTCATTGTATGAAAGCAAAAAGCACAATACCAGTGTTAATAAACGTGTTGGTGTCCATCTCGTGTGTGTCCATCAGTGTTGGTGAGATCGGCTTGAAGACAGTGGACCCTGTGTTAGATAAGCTCCACACAGCTGCTGCTCTGGATTTCCAGGCTGACCACGGTGAGTTCTGTTCCGTCACGTCAAACGCAGGCAGCAAACGGTGTTCTCCATTTCTGCTCCTGCTTCAAACGTTTCAGATCATTTCAAGATCCAAAGACTGAGCACGTCGAGTCGGGCTCAGCTGAGTTCTGCAGGACGGTGTGGGAGTGATGGGAGCGTTACATTAGAAATACCATCAATGATCCGACGTCAGACTGAGAACAAAACCACGTTTGAGAAGTTTGAAATGTGAACTGCATATTTGGCATTTAAACAAAGACTCAGCACTTCACAAATAATCAGTTCATAGTTTGATTCTGCTCCCACGAGGCACGCTGTGATCTTCTGTATGTCAGGAAACGTTACTTCATGAGCTCTTCTTTCCTGTGCAGCTGACTGTCAGAACTCTGTGCTTTCAAAGCTGCATGAAATAAACAAAGTGGACTTTACATCAACAGTGGTCAGAGCTGCAGGAGTATGTGTTTGAGTGTGAGAGGTCGGGTCGAGCTTTAACCAGACCAAGAGTCACTAACTGCAGAGTTAACCAGGTTTCTATGAAGCAGGTCATTTAAATAAGGAAATGAATGATGAACTGGGTCAGACCTGCAGAACACACACTGTCAGAACACACTGCAGAACACACACTGCAGAACACACTGTCAGAACACACACTGTCAGGACACACTGCAGAACACACACTGCAGAACACACTGTCAGAACACACACTGTCAGAACACACACTGCAGAACACACACTGCAGAACACACACTGCAGAACACACTGCAGAACACACACTGTCAGAACACACACTGCAGAACACACTGTCAGAACACACACTGTCAGAACACACACTGTCAGAACACACACTGCAGAACACACACTGTCAGAACACACACTGCAGAACACACACACTGTCAGAACACACACTGCAGAACACACACTGCAGAACACACACTGTCAGAACACACTGCAGAACACACTGTCAGAACACACACTGCAGAACACACTGTCAGAACACACACTGTCAGAACACACTGTCAGAACACACACTGCAGAACACACACACTGTCAGAACACACACTGCAGAACACACACTGTCAGAACACACACTGCAGAACACACTGTCAGAACACACACTGCAGAACACACACACTGTCAGAACACACACTGCAGAACACACTGTCAGAACACACACTGCAGAACACACACACTGTCAGAACACACACTGTCAGAACACGCTGTCAGAACACACACTGCAGAACACACTGTCAGAATACACACACTGTCAGCACACACACTGCAGAACACACTGTCAGAACACACACTGCAGAACACACTGTCAGAACACACACTGTCAGAACACACACTGCGGAACACACACTGCAGAACACACACTGTCAGAACACACACTGCAGAACACACACTGTCAGAACACACACTGTCAGAACACACACTGCAGAACACACACTGTCAGACAACACTGTCAGAACACACACTGTCAGAACACACACTGCAGAACACACACTGTCAGAACACACTGTCAGAACACACACTGCAGAACACACTGCAGAACACACACTGTCAGAACACACACTGCAGAACACACACTGCAGAACACACTGTCAGAACACACACTGTCAGAACACACACTGCAGAACACACACTGTCAGAACACACACTGCAGAACACACACACTGTCAGAACACACACTGCAGAACACACACTGCAGAACACACACTGTCAGAACACACACTGCAGAACACACTGTCAGAACACACACTGTCAGAACACACACTGCAGAACACACACACTGTCAGAACACACACTGCAGAACACACACTGTCAGAACACACACTGCAGAACACACTGTCAGAACACACACTGCAGAACACACACACTGTCAGAACACACACTGCAGAACACACTGTCAGAACACACACTGCAGAACACACACTGCAGAACACACACACTGTCAGAACACACACTGCAGAACACACACTGTCAGAACACACACTGTCAGAACACGCTGTCAGAACACACACTGCAGAACACACTGTCAGAACACACACACTGTCAGCACACACACTGCAGAACACACTGTCAGAACACACACTGCAGAACACACTGTCAGAACACACACTGTCAGAACACACACTGCAGAACACACACTGTCAGAACACACACTGCAGAACACACACTGCAGAACACACACTGTCAGAACACACACTGCAGAACACACACTGTCAGAACACACACTGTCAGACAACACTGTCAGAACACACACTGTCAGAACACACACTGTCAGAACACACACTGCAGAACACACACTGTCAGAACACACACTGCAGAACACACACTGCAGAACACACTGTCAGAACACACACTGCAGAACACACACTGTCAGAACACACACTGCAGAACACACACTGCAGAACACACACTGCAGAACACACACTGTCAGAACACACACTGCAGAACACACTGTCAGAACACACACTGTCAGAACACACACTGCAGAACACACTGTCAGAACACACACTGTCAGAACACACACTGCAGAACACACACTGTCAGAACACACTGCAGAACACACACTGTCAGAACACACACTGTCAGAACACACACTGCAGAACACACTGTCAGAACACACACTGTCAGAACACACTGTCAGAACACACACTGTCAGAACACACACTGCAGAACACACACTGTCAGAACACACTGTCAGAACACACACTGCAGAACACACTGTCAGAACACACACTGTCAGAACACACACTGCAGAACACACTGTCAGAACACACACTGTCAGAACACACACTGCAGAACACACACTGTCAGAACACACACTGTCAGAACACACACTGCAGAACACACTGTCAGAACACACACTGTCAGAACACATACTGCAGAACACACTGTCAGAACACACACTGTCAGAACACACACTGCAGAACACACACTGTCAGAACACACTGTCAGAACACACACTGCAGAACACACTGTCAGAACACACACTGTCAGAACACACACTGCAGAACACACACTGCAGAACACACTGCAGAACACACACTGCAGAACACACTGTCAGAACACACACTGTCAGAACACACACTGCAAAACACACTGTCAGAACACACACTGTCAGAACACACTGTCAGAACACACACTGTCAGAACACACACTGCAGAACACACACTGTCAGAACACGCTCCGTACTGTCAGCTGAACTGTACATGTGACACTGACATCTAGTGGTTAGAATGCTGCAGTACCGGAGAGGCGCCCCCTCCACCCTATGAAGCACACGATGAAGACAGCCCACCTGCTGCTTCACACTTCAGTTTCTTCTTCAAACCATCGTCATCCTCGCCACAGAGAGCTGATGTTCATCGTGTTAGAGCGGACTCACCGCCATCACAGACCTGCATGTGTGGTTCCCACCCTGAAGCAGCAATCATCAGGACAATGTCTCCAAACCTCCAGGTGCAGTGTCACATGACCTGACCTCCACAGTCACCTGTTCAGATGTTTGGGATGCACCTGCCTTCAAGACTGCTGGGAAACATTCAGGTGACCATTCACCTGGCTGCAGACCTCCACTGTCTCCTCACCTGTCTCCTCCACTGTCTCCTCGCCTGTCTCCTCGCCTGTCTCCTCACCTGTCTCCTCCCCTGTCTCCTCCACTGTCTCCTCCCCTGTCTCCTCGCCTGTCTCCTCGCCTGTCTCCTCCACTGTCTCCTCCCCTGTCTCCTCCACTGTCAGGGTCGGAAGATGATTTGAAGCCTTTCAAAATAAAAGCAAGTATAGTGGAAGCACGTATTATTAAGAATGAAACTTCATCACATCATCGAAGAACTTCACTGTTTAATCCTTTAATAATAATAATAATAATAAACTTTTATATCTGATCCCCCCCGCCTGTCTCTGCCTGTCTGTCTCTGCCTGTCTCTCTCTCTGTCTGTCTCTGCCTGTCTCTCTCTCTCTCTCTCTCTCTCTCTCTCTCTCTCTCACAAGTCGGTTACACAAGCCGGTTATGTAACCGGAGCCTCGCACTGCCCTCCGTTGGCAGTTTATGGTGCTCTGTGGCTGTGAGGAGGACACAGCAGCAGCAGGAGCAGCAGGAGCAGCAGGAGGAGGACCTGGATCCATCCACGTTAACCGTCACCGACATCACCGACATGTCTCCGGTGAGGCTCGGCGCCTCTTCAGGTGAGTCTCCTCCATTTTGTGCATGTTGCAGAGAATAAAGTGCGCGTGAGCTCACCTGCTGATGAATCCCCGCGCACGTTCCCGCGGGTAGGTAAGCATGTCACACTGTGTTACTGCGCATGTGCTGTGATAAAACATATTTTATAAGTGTGTTCCGGACGGAGATCAGCTGTGACCATGCTCTGTACAGTCTGTTCCCGTCTGCAGACTCAGGTTACACTGACCCGGGTCTGTTACGTCACACTGTAGAACAACATCCCAGCTTCACACAACCGGATGTGTGTGTTTGTTCTGTAAACAGAACCAAACGAGCAGCTGCACCTGTAATTATTCAGTATTAAAGTCAGGACAGAATCTGCATACAGGAAGTGACCTCCACGTGCATCATCATCATCATGACTGTGCTCAGAGAGAGAGCTGCACTTTGTAATATAATGTAAGTAACTAGTTACTACAGCTGTACACTGCAGTACTCGAGTAAAAGTACTTAGTAATGCTGCAGTTAGGAGGTTATTATTTCTAACTGTAAGTGAACGCATCGCTCGAGGCACTGCTCATAATTAAAGTCACACAGCAGCCGGGTCACTGTGATGGAGACAGCCGGGCTGTAAACTGATCACCATCCTTCACTTTTAAATTCCCGTTTATTCCCGGTTTATTCCCATAAATTCCCAGGCTTCCAACATGTATTACAACATGTAATATGTTTCACACAGATGATATGAAGCCTGGCGACAGCGGCGAGGTGAAGGGATGCATGAGCGCCGCTCTGAAGGGGCTGGAGAACATCGAAGCTCTGGTCCGCTCTGTAGAAGAGACGCCTGAGCCCATCTCCACCCAGGTACGAGGCAGCATCCCATCCTGGATCAGTGGAAACCTTCTCCGCAACGGCCCGGGGAGGTTTGAGTTTGGAAACACACAGTGAGTTCACCTCAACACACACACACACACACACACACACACACACACAGCCACATAGACGTGATGGAGTCTCTGTTTCACTGCAGCTTCAACCACTGGTTTGACGGCATGGCGATGCTCCACCAGTTCAAGATCGACAGAGGTCAGGTGACCTACATGAGTCGCTTCCTACAGAGTGACGCCTACAGGATGAACAGCGAGCGGGACCGCATCGTGATGTCCGAGTTTGGTACCCTCGCCATGCCCGACCCCTGTAAAAACTTCTTCCAGCGCTTCCTGTCTCGCTTTGAGATGATAAGTGAGTGACTGAACAGGAAGTGGTTAGCTGAGCAGCAACGTTTCATTCCAGTCGAGCTCTAAATGAAACTAGATTTTGGACCGCGGCCAGGCTCGGTCATTTTGTTTTTGTCTGTGGCGAGCTGTAACTGCAGCTGCTTAACGTGTTTACATGTGCGACAGTGGAGAGCAGACTTTATCCAAATGTTTCTCATTCCTGCTGGATGTCTGTTCAATGTGCAGCACCGCTCCTTTAAGAGAGAAACGCCTCAGTAATCCTGTTATTCTCTGTTACAGAGCCCACGGACAATGCCAGCGTGAGCTTTGTGAAATACAAAGGTGACTACTACGTCAGCACGGAGACAAACTTCATGCACAAGGTCAATCCAGAGAACCTCGAAACATTAGAAAAGGTACGGTCAAAGTCCTCCAAAGAACTCCTATAAATCATGTCTCTTATCTCCATAGTGTAATCCCTCTGTGGTACCACAGTATTCGAGTATTTACTCTGATTACATTACTTATGAGTCGACAGCTTTGCTAACAGCCAATCATCATCCAGGTCAGCAGCAGCAGACCCAGCAGCAGCTAATATCACTGACTAGTCCAGCAGCAGTCAGCCCAGCTCGGCGTCTGTCTTTCAGCCTTTTATTTCACCAAGCTCTCACCAACCACTAAAAGTCAGTCCCAGATTTACTCTTGTCCGGCGGCTTCTTGCTCGCTCACTCTCTCCTTTTCTCTTCTTAGCTTCCTCCGTCAGCGTCCTCTTCACTCTCTGCTCCTCTGCCATTATAGAAGCTGCTGAGCCCAGTTACATTGTTAACGCTCGCTCAGCTCCTGTTCTGGCACGACACCAGCAGCATTAATGACTGTGGTACAAACACTAACACTCCGCCGGTGCTCTGTGCTAACAAACTGAGCTAACAGTAGCTAACAGAAGCTAACAAACTGTGCTAACATTAGCTAACAGAAGCTAACAGAAGCTAACAAACTGAGCTAACATTAGCTAACAGAAGCTAACAAACTGAGCTAACATTAGCTAACATGAGCTAACAACAGCTCACCAGAATCAGTGAAATAGTTGGTGTGTGTGACTTAGTGCCGTAAAGCGTTACGTACTTCTCCCGACCCGGAGCCCAAAGTTACATAGTGTGAGAACAGACGTACACAGGTCACCTGATCACAGGTCACCTGATCACAGGTCAGTGTGGACCAGCAGGAGGTCACAGACGGGGACAGTTCGACAGTGAGGCTTAAATTCCAGCTTGTTGATGATATGAAACATTCAGACACGTCGTCTTCTTCCTGTCTCGTTGTATCATCGACACACACTGATCTTCCTGTTTCTCGCGGTGTGTGTAGGTGGACTGGAGCAAGTTCATCGCCGTGAATGGAGCCACTGCCCACCCACACTACGACCCTGACGGTACCGCTTACAACATGGGGAACTCGTATGGAAGCAAAGGTTAGTCTGAACGTCCACATCGCGTGCTCACATCTCATCTCATAGCTGAGAAATGTCACAGCACATGTTGTTATTATGATGTCAGGAGCTCTGTACAACATCATCAGAGTTCCTCCTGAGAAGACTGAAGCCTCAGACACCCTGCATGGAGCCAAAGTACTCTGCTCCATCGTGCCTACAGACAAGTCCCATCCGTCCTACTACCACAGCTTTGGTGAGCCGCTCATATCATTATTATTATTGTAATATACAGCTACATTCATGCAAAGCCTTCTAATACTTCCTCTGCTGCTTCCAGCCATGTCTGAGAACTACGTGGTGTTCATCGAGCAGCCGATCAAGATGGACCTGCTGAAGATCGTCACGTGTAAGCTGCGGGGGAAGGCTCTGAGCGAGGGCATCTACTGGGACCCCAAGCAGGAAACCATCTTCCATCTCATCGACAAGCGCACAGGCGAGGTGCGATGTGAGTGTGCTGCTCAGGACTGAGGACAAAATAATACAATATTCATCTAATCTTTGTTCTGTCCTGCAGCTCAGCTCGGTGAAGTACCACACCAAAGCCATCTCCACCTTCCATCAGATCAATGCCTTCGAGGAGGACGGATTCCTCATGCTCGACATGTGCTGCGCAGACGACGGCCAAGCCATCAACAACTACCTCATCCAGAACCTGCGCAAGTCGGGTGACGCTTTAGACGAGGTCCGTGTCTGTCATCGTCGGAGCAGTGCAGACTTTGTGTGAGAATCCCTAAAATGCAAACGTGCTGCATTCCTCCTTTTCCAGGTGTACAACACCTTGTGTCGAGTTTTCCCCCGACGTTTCGTTCTGCCCCTTCACGTGACGAGTGAAACCCCGACAGGCCAGAACCTGAACACGCGGCCCTCCAGCCAGGCAACATGTGTCCACGTCAGCAAAGACAAGGTGAGCTGGAAGTTCAATCTGCCAACCTGAGCGTCCAATCACTGCCTGTTTTTAACCACCAGATGTCACCGTTACATGCAGTTATTGTTCCTGCAGAGATGAACTGTTTGTGCTCCTGAGCCGTGCAGTGACGCTCTGCGCTGCTACCTGATGGTTCAGAGGTCACGGACAGTCACTGAATTCACGGACAGTCACTGAATGTCTCGTGTGTCGTCTCTTCTTCATCAGGTGTTCTGCCAACACGAGGATCTCCATGGAGACGACCTCCACGAGTACGGTGGCCTGGAGTTTCCCCAAATCAACTATAACAGGTGTAACACGCGGCCGTACCGTTACTTCTACGGATGTGGCTTCAGACACCTGGTGGGAGATTCTCTGCTCAAGATGGACCTGAAGGACAAGACGCTCAAGGTGTGTTCACCCTGACACGACGTCCTCGTGCTGTGTTAGAGCACGTTACTGATCAATAACTCTAACCTGTGTGTGTGTGTGTGTGTGTGTGTGACCTCAGGTCTGGTACCAGAAGGGTTTCTTCCCGTCGGAGCCGGTGTTTGTGGCGTCACCTGACGGCGTGGAGGAGGACGATGGCGTGGTGCTGTCTGTGGTTCTCACGCCTTCACAGGTAACTAAAGACGGAAACACGAGCGACATCAGCCTGAAAATGTTTCACGTTAGACGTCATCGTGTGAGTTCGTCACGTTCGTCAGGCAGACGTGCAGCTGTGCAGAACCTCTGCTGCGTTCATCGTCCCATCAGAAGAAAGATTTTAACATTTCACACGGAAATTTACTGTACACTGTAAAATCAGAAATATTTACATGAAATATTCAGGAATCAAACTTTCTAAAGGGAAGAAAATGTTCACATGTCAGCCATATAATAATAATAATAATTATTATTATTATTATTATCATTATTATTATGTGGTCTGCAGAAAGAGGATTACAGTTACATTTAAACAATAATTCACATTTTATTTGCAGTTTTGTTGGAAATTAAATTTTATTTTTAATTTGACTTTAATTTGTTTGCAGGATTTTTAAATCTGAATATTTTGATGTGAAGCTGCTTCCTGACTCTGATGATTTAAAAATATTTCTAAGAATTAAATTTGAGAAATTGGATTTTTTGAATAATTCACGTGTTGATCCTGGCTGGTTTTAACATTCTGTGTCCTGACGTGAACGTCGTCTTCTCGGCAGGATAAAGGGACATTCCTCCTGATTTTGGACGCGCAGACGTTTGAGGAGCTCGGCAGAGCCAACGTGCCCGTGAACATCCCGTACGGCTTCCACGGTGCCTTCAAGGCCTCCACGTCAACCTGAAGACTTTCTGATGATATTACAGAACCACATGGTACTGAATCACAGAGGCTGTTTGTTACATTATACCAGTGACGGCATTATAAAGATTATATTCTTATTAATTGTATTCTTTTAGCATGAACCTAACAGACTGTACTGTAACTGTGGAGTCGTGTACGAAGCTCCGACCACAAAGTGCCAAATTTATTTTTTACTCTTCGTGTGTGTCGTTCTTTTTCACTGTTTGCTAATTAAATTTTTACCTTGAAAATGTGACGTGTGTTCACTGACGTCTTCTTTCACAAACCATTTCTGCAAGATCAGAAACGAGCTCACACATTAAAAAACGGATTATTATTATTAAAGTGTTTCATTCTTTGGAGCTCTACCTGAGTGTTTTTTTAAATCTTATTTTCCTGAGTTTGACGTTAAATTCTGTTTGATTTAAAGTTGGATGTAAAATCTCAGCACAGACGTTACATTTTATATATTTTAATGTAAATCTGATTTGAGCCGTCACAATATGATGGTCACATTAAATACTCAGTGTGTTTGACTGAATCTGAGCTCTGAATTTTATTTAAATGTAAACATTTTAATTAGAACTTTGTCCGTCAGAATAGTTCAGTAATAATAGTAATAGTAATAATTCAGCAATAATATTAGTCTAACAGTGTAGAATAATTATCAGTGTTTCTGGTGGAGAATGAAGCTTTGTATTATTATTCTTCTTATTATTAACACAGACGCCTGCTCGGCTTTAATAATCTGGGACACTCGTCTTTCTGTCTGCACGTCGTCCACTAGAGGTCAGCACGCGATGCCACTTCAGTCTGCAGGATTTGAACCGACGACCCGACCGCAGAGACTTTCCTCTGCTTTAACTTCTCCCCTCATGGCCGTGTCACACCTTCAGCTGAGGGCGGCGGGCTGAACAGCGAGGGTTCAAACCTGCAACCTTCTGAGCACCAGCTCACCTGTCACATCACAGACACGGCTGCAGCACAGACGGTCTGTTAACCTGAACGGCATCCATGGGACAAAACTAAAGAAGAGCTTTGGTTTAAACTCAGAACAATCCTCACACTTTGGATTAGAGCAGAGTCTGACTGTGGCTTTCACTTCAGTCTGTGTGTGGCCGCGTGAACAGAGCGAACAAAAGACAAACCTCTGTGTGTGTCCTGACGCCGGTTAAAGCAACAGGAGCCAAATCCAGCTTCCACTTTCAGACCAAAGACGCCACATCATGTTCGAACAACGCTGCACAATCGACACGTCTGATGCTGATGGACTGAATGTGGCCAAAAATGTCTGGACGGCCTGCAGACCTGTCTCTCAAACTTTGATGCATCGTTCCACCAAAACTTTCAGAAATCTGAAGGTTTTTCATGTTCTTCATGCTGAGGTGGAGATCTGCTCCTCTTCACACAGATTCTGTGTGTTGTTGCTAAGCAGCCTGATTTTAATGACATTAAACAAACACAAATTAAACTGAAACTTTAATGACTCACCTGGTTTGAAGACTAACGAGGAAACGTGCAGCAAACTAAAAGCAGAAGTAAGAGAGTAAGACAGGAAACAGGACAACTCCACACAGGTGAAACCAATCAACCAATCAGAATCAAACTCTGGCAGGAAGACAAAGACAGGAAGTAGAAAAACAGGACACAGACGGGAGAACTACAAAATAAAACAGGAAACAAACTGAACAGGGAGCATTGATCCTCAGGATAAATCAGGATAAATCAGGATAACTCAGGATGAAGTCAGAGAGAAGAAGGCGGAGTGCAGGACACCGACTGAACAGCGGCACGTCACAGACAGCTGCACTCAGCTTTGTAAATCTCCTGAAGCAGTCGGGTCAGGACGTGTGATTTATTTTCAGCATCACGTTTATTTTTAGCTGGTTTGTGATATAAAAAACTCTGAAAGTCTTTTTATGGAAACTGTTTGAAGTCAGACATGACAGAGACGACAGACCCCGACAGGATTTACAGAACAGCAACTCTATTTTTATTAGTTTATATCGTCCACCGTCCGTCGTCCACCGTCCGCCGTCCGTCCATCTCCTTCCTCTTATCTGCGGTCAGGTCGTGGTGGCAGCAGGTTTAGCAGGACGTCTCCTCAGCAGCTCCTTCAGGCAGCTGAAGGTTTCTAAGTCAGATGTCTGACCCAGCAGTGGCTCCACACTGAGCTCCCTGTGAACGTCCGAGCTCCTCAGCCTGTCACGCTCACGCTGGAGCCTGCTGGACAGGATGTGCTGGTCCATCTCACGCTCCGACTTCCTGTCCTGAACAAAACCCAGAGTTAGTTGAAGTCACTGTGGCCGTCCATACAGAACATGTTAGTTTGTCTTCGAGCGAAGCGCCACTCGGCTTGGCTCGGCTCGGCTCAGCTCAGCTCGGCTCGGCTCGGCTCGGCTCGGCTCAGCTCAGCTCAGCTCGGTTCGGCTCGGCTCGGCTCGGCTCGGCTCAGCTCAGCTCAGCTCGGTTCGGCTCAGCTCGGCTCGGCTCGGCTCGGCTCGGCTCGGCTCGGCTGCTGGTTGTCGCTGCATTCTCGTGATAATCATGCACATGTGAGGAATCCGACTTCCACTCGACGCTCAGGTCTGTTTCCAGTTAGTTCATTACTACAGCGAGCGCCGCGTGCACGTGTGTGTGTGTGTGTGTGTGTGTAAACATTTTTCAGAAAGCATCACTTGACCTCAGAGTGTGTGATGTGTCCGTGCACACACACACACACACACACTGCAGTCTTTTCGATACATCCCGCCTGATTCACGTTAACCCATAAAACATGTCTGACATATTAATCAGGCTGCGTGTGGGGGTAGCTCCACTCTTCACCGCTGTTAGGGGGAGGGCTCTCATTGGGCCATCTTACGCATCCTCGTCGGCCAATAAGAGCGAGCTGAGCCTCTCCTCTCCTAGCAACAAGACTCCTTTTCTGTGAGTGGTGCAATCAGTAAACTGACACCCATAATTTCACATTATGAATAATTACAACTGAACAGCTCGGCGGCAGAAACGGGGAAACACGAGTTCATCTTTTTCCACATCACTATCTGCCTCTCCCTCCGTCGGCTCTCCATGTTGGCTGCAGCTCCGGTGCACTCAGGCAGCTCCTGTCTTACCATCTTAAAGGAACAGCTCTGCATATTTAAGCTTTTTTTCCCTCTGTTCAGGGGCATTGTGGGTAATGGTCTGTACTTGTTGACCTCAGCGTGCTGAATGGCGGGGCCTCTCTCAGGAGGGAGAAGAAATACCTTGGCACAGAGCTATCATTTCCCCGAGACGCTACCAGCTCCTCGGCTCCGAGCTGCAGATGTTTCGCTCTGCAGCGTTTTCAGACGTGTTCTTCTAAAAAGCAGCAGATGATCGAGGCTTTCTCAAATCTTACAAGGCGCTCGCACGGCACCTGTTGCCAGGCTACAGCGGTGCACGTGCACATGGCTGTCCGACCCCTGACCCTGAACATTCCTGTCTTTGCCCCTCTGGGAGAGCCGAGCACATGTTACATGTCTGCACGGCAGGCTGACACACACAGTGTGTCACAGTTTGCTGCGTTGAGGTTTGATGCTGAGGTTTGTGCGGCCGCCTCGCTCTTTGAGGATTCTTAAATTAGACGAGGACGCTGCAGCTCCAGCTCTCCGTCTCACGGCCCTGTGAAATACAACGTGGTAATTTCAGGAACAGTCTGACCTGACACTTCTCAAATTTAGCAAAACAATATCTAATGCTCATTATAGGTCAGCTGGGGTGGCGTGCGGAAAGCGTCTGGCAGGTTGAGAAGCAGATAATTAACTACCCGTACGACCTCCTGTCCTTTTGGGCATCTTCTGTGGAGTCTCTGAATTGTGTCGCAGCGGGAACAAAAGCCCCCCGAAGCTCATTTAGCCCAGTTTGAATGAGGATGGACAGGAAGGAGCGTTCTCTCTTTGAAGTGTGTTCCCTCCGTCCTGCTCGGCCCGCCTCCTCAGACCGTTACAGTACGAGCGCCTCGAACACACACCACCACTGTTCAACCTTAGCTGACCCCTGCTCTCGTCAGACCTGCCTCCTCTTGGAGGAATGCTGCTGCTGATGGGACTTTTTAATATTCCCCGGCCCCGTGTGCCCTCAAATTTGGCGGTGCGGCGTTAACACAAGCTGACACTGCAGATTAGCCACAGACATCAGGAATGCCGCTGCCTTTTTGTGCCACGTGGACTTTGGCCAAAAAAGAGCCTTCGGTTGCAGAGACCTGAGAAAAACAGGTCCAACGCTCCGTGTTGGCGAGCCAGCGAGCTGCAGACAGCTTCTTCTGTCTGCTTTGTGCCTTCACACACAGAAAGATGCACTCTGAAGTTTGAACACCTGAAGTTTGATCTGAACACGCAGAGATTCAAGCTGAGCCGCCGCAGCCGACACTTTAATCCTTCTGAAGCTTTAAGCAGCTTTGAGGTCTTCATCAGCACACACGATCACAAATACATAACTTCTCTGAGCCTGATTAGCACGCTGTGACTGAATGAGCGCCGACAAACATCCACAGAGAGTTCTGAATATTCAGGTGACACGCAGCGTGTGTGCAGGCCGGAGAGCTGCCGTCGTCTCTGAAACAAAGAGCTCAAAGTGAACAAAGCGGTGCAGAGCGGACGCTAACGAAGTAAACCTCTGTGTTAGCAGCAGAGCTCTCAGCTCTCAGTGTTTGAGGCTCATTTCACTGCTGCGGCGTCCAATCAGCTCTCAGACATCGTTAACGTTCAGCTGAACGTCTGAATGAACACTAACGAGTCTGAGATGATGCTACAGAGAAGGTTCAAATGAGACTTTTCATCTGTGAAGGAACGAGCCTTTACATATTCAGAAAGAAGTAAATTAATAAACGTGAATCAGGAATGAAGGAAGCGGAACAGGAAGACGAAGTCAACCTGTGACGAGGTTAACACGGAGAAAGGTGTTGGTGCACCACAGAAGAAGAGCTGAAGCTGGACGTTCAAACAAACAGAAAGAACAAATGAAACTTCCTGAAACACGAAGGACGACACGCTCAGGTTACTCTTTATTTTGTTTCAGGTGCTGAAGATGAATTTGATTTTATTTACATGATGATGAAGCTGTCAGTCATGCTTTCATTGTTCGTCTTTTTAACTCGAGTTCATAACGTCAGACTCTGATGTAAAATGATTCATGATCTCGCGCCGCCTCCTGTCCTGGACGTCTGTCCTGGACGTCTGTCCTGGACGGCCTCCGCTCGCTCTGCTGCACAGGAGCAACATGCAGATCAGCTGTTCAATGAAGCGCTGAGCAAATAAAATAAAAGTTTTAATAAAGCATGACAGGCTCAGCTCTGTCTGTCATTTCTCAGTGGTGCTGCTTCATGAAGCTTCAGCTGCTCCTCACACCGCACACACACCTCGGATCATCGTCACACAGCCGAGTGTGAATCCGACAGACTGCGTGGATGCTCTGTTTGGCCTGAGAGCAGCTGCTGGTGGAGAGCCGAGATCACAGAGCGGCACGTCCAGCGGCCTTCAGCAGACCCGGGATCAGCTCGGAGGTGAGCTGGCTCTGAAATCTGTGAGTGATAAATGAACACACGGAGCTCATGTGAAATTTATTTCAACCTGAAGAAGAAGCGTCGTGAGGCGAAGCCAGAGCCGCCGTGACGGAGGGGCAAAGAGTCTCTGTCATTCATACTCACATGCAGGGCCCCCGTCTCATTTCTATGGCAACGTGAAGGCTATTATCGTACCTTGCCATTCATTATGAAAGGACCCGAGCTGACGGGGTGGAGAGGGTGGAGAGGGTGGAGAGGGGAGGGCGGAGCATTTTCTCTGCTCACAGCTGGGAAACAAGAAGAAGAAGAAATGAATGAGTGAAAGGAGACTGCAGCGTACGTCCACTCACACACACTCTGTGTTAATGCCTCAGATTTACAGCTGCATGTTCAAGTGTGTGTGTGTGTGTGTGTGTGTGTGTTACATCAAATATTCAAAACTTTTTTATTGCATGATGAGAAGAAACACGCAGCTGCTTTTCTTCTTGGTTATAATATTTAATATTTTATTTAATGTGGATGAATGAATAAATGACCCACACACACCTGTGTGTGTTTGTGGGTCACACACACTCTGCCTCAGTTGAAGATTTCTTTGTGGAAGTTTCAGTTTTTTCTCTCGTTGAACCACAAACAAAAATATTTCCCTGACGCCTGATCAGCTGAACTTTTACACGGAAACACCGAGCAGCGTTTGTCTGCGATGGCTGAAGTTTGTCACATCCGACGCATCAGAAGGATCCCAGACAAGAGAGTGTGTGTGTGTGTGTGTGTGTGTGTGTGTGTGTGTGTGAGTGAGTGAGGACCTCGATGAAGCTGTTAACCAAAGAAATAAAACGTTACGTTCAGCGCACACACACACGCTGCATGGTTCGGTCTGTGGAGGAGGACGTGGAGGACGCACGGAGCACAGGGTGGAGCTCCTCCACCATCTCTCCACAAAGCCTGGAGTGCTGGTGGTCGGACTTCAGGGATTCGTGGAGTAAACCTTCTGAGGTGGCTCAGACGTGGATGGTCGTGCGCTGTGTCGGGTCCACGCAGCAGTCAAAGGGAAGCGTGCAGGTCGTATGTGAAGTGTGTCTGCGAGTTCAAAGGTCATCGCTGTGATCAGCCGCTCTGACTCTTCAGGACCGGTTGCTATGCAGACTGTAACCAGGGACGTGGTGAGCTCTGACTTACAGACGGTTTCTATTTTTATTGATGTTTCTGTTTGTGGCGTTTCAGACCGAGCACGTGCAGTCGTGAGATCTCAGCGCTGCCGCTCGCCTGCACCGCCGTCATACCCGGTATCGACGGCAGACAGTCGACTTCCTGTGCATAGCTCACACATCTGGCCTTCATCAGCGAGCGCCTGAACTCTTCATGTGCAAACTGCAGCGTGCCGTGCAGCCTGCGTCTGCTGTGACGACAGCGTGACATCAAACCAGGGAGGCGAGCTGCGCCCTCAAACACCTTCGCTGCGTGCTGCAGATGACGCTGATACAAATATAAATCATCCTTGTTGAAAATATGTCTGTGTTCGAGCAGCTGCAAACACGTTTTATACATGAAGGGAGGGAGGAGACACGGACGGAGCGTGTGCAGTCTGTGGGCTTTATTATTCAGTATTTTAATGATTATATTTATGATTTTCCAGTTTGAAGTTAGAGGAGGAATGAATGAAGCAGAAGTTTCCAGATGAGGAGCAGGAGAAGGTAACTAAGACTGAGGAGACAGAGCGCCGTCGGTAACGCAGCACTGACCGCTCGGACATGCAGCAGCTGCAGAGTCGGCTCGTCTGCACGATGAACATGCTGCACACGGAGACGTCGCGGCAGAGACGCCCAGAACTGCAGCTGACGTCAGAGACGCCTGAACACTGAACACCTTCTTCATCCTTCTATCGTGACGATTCATAAAATCTGAGAAAATATTTTCACAGTTTTAAATTGGCCACGTGAGAATAACTGAGACAGACAGAGGTGAACATGCAGCTTCACTCTTTATATCACTGTTTCTCAAACCGTGGCACGAGGACCGCTGGTGGGACGTCACATCCTGTGGAGGAATTTTTAAAATCTAATAAATGAATAAAAAAATAAAAGAGGTCTCTGCATGAGGCTGACGTCTGGCTGTAATATAATGCTGCTCGGTCACGTGTGTGATGATGAAGCTGCGTCATGTTCTCGTGTGACTTCACTGAAAAACGTCTCAGCTGACAAACGTGGACGACCCTGAAGCCAAACCAACTCCAGACACGAGACACGAGTCAAAGAATCAAACCGGCCGGTTTCAGACGGACGGACGGACGGACGTCTCCTCCAGGGAGCGTTTGCTCTTCCTGATCACATTCGTGCAGTTTGACAGATCCAAGATCCTGAAGTCAGTCTGACTCCACGCCAGAGAAACAGTCTGATTTCAGAAATCTGTGTGTGTATCTGTGTGTATCGGTGTGTGTATTGGTGTGTGTGTCTGCAGGCATGCTGCATGATTTATGAAGCTTCGTTATCTTTACAGTCTAATTATGTTCAGGCGTGTTCGGGGAAAGTTGCTCCTGAATGTGTGAAGTCGTTTCATGAGGAAGACACACACACACACACACACACACACACATTCATCGTGTGTGTTTTGGTGACGGCTGCAGGAAGGTTTGGACTCTTTGGATAAATGGCAGCGTCTGCAGCTTCCGTCTGTAACTCACACCTACAGCTTCCAGGTGTGTGCAGCGATTAGCCGGGCGCAGCAACGTGTTGTGATGAAGCAAAATCAGGATTTACATGGAAACAAGCAACAGAGGGAGAGAGGGAGGGGGAGAGGGGGAGAGAGGGGGAGAGAGGGGGAGAGGGAGCTGCTGGCACACGCTGGAGTTTGCTGGGTTCGTTTGGTGTTCGGAGCGCAGCAGTGGCAACACGAGCAGTAACAAGATGGCGGCAGTCTGCAGCAGCAGCGATCGCACTGAGCTCCGTCCAAAAAAGAAAAGAGGCCGAGCGGCGTGCGTAACCTGCTCGGGGCGCCGAGGTGCCAAGTACCACAGTGATTTGGAGCCGGTCCCTTCACGGGGTGGGGCGGGCTGAGCGGAGCCAGCTCCCACAGGAGCTCCAATAGGTGAGGGGGGGGGAGAACAATGGAATGGCTGCCTCCCAGACAGAGCTGCCGTACTGCAGTGATAAGGGAGGAGGAGGAGGAGGAGGGGGAGGAGGAGGAGGGGGAGGAGGAGCAGGAGGAGGAGGAGGGGGAGGAGGAGGAGGAGGAGGAGGAGGTACACACCTGCTCCTGCCGCTGTAAGCAGCAGGCGACATACAGCCAGCGATCAGAGGGCATCTCAGGACTCGAGCGTGAAGCTGACGAGGCGTCCTCACATGTGCTGCACACACACACACATCTGCTGTGTGTGTGTGTGTCTGCGCGCTCACACACCAGAGAAACACAACGTGCACGTGAAACGCCGACTGTCTGCTCACTGCAGCATCCACGTCTGACGACTACCTCCAGTCACATGACCGAACAAACTGTCAGCCAGACGCTCAGACCTGTCCTCGCCACGGTCGGCCATTTTATAAGAGTACACACACACACACACACACACACAGTGATGGACGTACAGTATGAAGCACGTGGAGGTTATCACATTAACTCTGTCAGAGAGGTGACCATTGAAAAGCAAACCTCCTCCTCCTCCTCCTCCTCTTCCTCCTCCTCCTCTCCTTCCTCCTCCTCCTCCTCCTCTCCTTCCTCCTCCTCCTCCTCCTCCTCTCCTTCCTCCTCCTCCTCCTCCTCCTCTCCTTCCTCCTCCTCCTCCTCCTCCTCCTCCTCTCCTTCCTCCTGCTCCTCCTCCTCCTCCTCCTCCTCCTCTTCCTCCTCCTCCTCCTCTCCTTCCTCCTCCTCCTCCTCCTCCTCCTCCTCTCCTTCCTCCTCCTCCTCCTCTCCTTCCTCCTGCTCCTCCTCCTCCTCCTCCTCCTCCTCCTCCTTCTCCTCTCCTTCCTCCTCCTCCTCCTCCTCCTCCTCCTCTCCTTCCTCCTGCTCCTCCTCCTCCTCCTCCTCTTCCTCCTCCTCCTCCTCCTCCTCTCCTTCCTCCTCCTCCTCCTCCTCCTCCTCCTCCTCTCCTTCCTCCTCCTCCTCCTCGCTGTCTGAACTCGTCCTCTGCATGTTTTTCAGACAAGGTGAGCACTAACACCACGACCTGCTCTGAGGAGGAACTGAGACGACGTCACATGACCACCTGATAGACATTGAAGACACGTGAATGTGGAGAATTGTTGAGATATGGACACAGACGGAGCTGATGAAGGTCAGGAGGTGTGGAGACACCAGGTGTGGTCCACACCTCCTGACCACGTAATCACCGCTCCGCATCGCAGGCCGCCCAGTCCAATGAAAGAATGAGGACAAGACATCACAGAGCATCACTGTCAGACACCAGGAGAGGAAGAGGAAGAGGAAGAGGAAGAGGAAGGAGGCGTGTGAAGGGTTACACACTGTAGGTGAACACAGGGCAGATCACCGAGCAGTTACAGAAACACGTTTGAACTCACACTGCATCGAGAACCCGGGCCGGACTCGGGCCTTCAGCACCACGCGTTAAAGTGCTTCACGCGCTGCCTGACTCACGGCGTTTCCTGCTGTTACCTGCAGTGTAATGACGCGGCGGCGGCGGCGTGCTGCACACGGATCCTACATTTCTCTTTTGATGAGTTTCTCTCGTCGCTGCTTTTCAGAGACGCACGGAGGCGCAGCAGGATCAGAGAGATGATATTTTTCATGAGGTCAAACACAAGTATACTGAGCTCTCGGTGTCACGCTCTCCAGTACTTTGTGCTGCTCTCAACAGGAGACGCGAGGAGCCGTCAGCGCGTAGCACAGTGTTAGCATGTGTAACATCAGTCACTGAGGGTGGAACCTGAGCCACAAATTCCTCATTCACCCACTGTACCTGCCCCCACACACACACACACACACACACGAGGACACTGTAAATGTCAGTCCACCTCGTCTGGACGTCCCAGTCACATGTCGTTCATACACACATTCCTGCCTCTGGGTCGGGAACCCTCCACGTTCTCAGACCAGTCCGACGTTCTCCGTCCGTCTGCTGCTCCTGTCGCGAGCCTAGTTTAAAAAGTCAAGCCGTCCCTTCTCCGCCGCGCTGGTCCTTTTTATTTTTAGAGATGTCTGAGCGCCCCTCGCAGCTCCCAAGAACCCAACCCGTGTACATCACAGCAAAACATCACAAGTTAGGGTCTCAGGGAATGAGAGAGGTACAGATGGGCTCCTCGTCTGGCCTTCCCTCTGCGACATGGAGCGAGCGCCGCGGCTGAGGCTGGAGCAGACAATGGCAGCTTCTCTCTCTCCGGCTTTGTGCTGTCTCATTTCTGAGTCCAGCTCGTCTCGGTAAGTCCGATCGAACCCGCCACGCGCTCACCGTCCAACACGCCAAGTCAAACATGTGAACACACACACTGCTCGCTCACACACACACACTGCTCGCTCACACACACCCGGACAGACAGCACTTTATAATCACATGACGTTCAGGCTTATTTTGGCCTCCCTGTCGCTGCCACAGCCCAGCCCGACCCGGCTCGGCTCGGCTCAGCTCGGCTGCATCGTGTTATGATTTTTTCACTTCACATGCAGCAACAGCAGCCAGACGACGAGGACGGCGGCACACACTGAAAATATCCTCCATCATCACTAACAGAGACACACCTCTGAGCACGCACCTGTCCATCACACGCTCTGACTGTGTGGACGGAAGAGCTCATTCGTCAGGTAGACAGAATGAGATTGGACAGCCGCGAGATGAAGAAGAGGAGCAGCGGGAGGAGGAGGAGGAGGAGGTTTGGAGGGCGATGAGACGAGAGAACTCACCCAGCTGACTGTGGTCGGTGTCGGAGGCTGCCGCAGTCCGCTCTGTACGTCTGCAGCCGAGCGGAGGAACAGAGGAGGGGAGGATGAGGCCAGATGAGATGGAGAGAGAGAGACCTGTGAGGAAAAGAGAGAAAGAGAGAGGCAGAGGGAGAGACTCAGTGCTGCTGCTGCTGCTAGCTCGGCTTTGTTGAATGGATTATTCGGACTAGCATATGAGGCTGCTGGAGCAGATTGCTGCTGTCTCGCCGTCTGCTGCTCAGACATGCAAGACTATACCGTGTGTGTGTGTGTGTGTGAGAGAGATGAAAAGGACGGCAGGTGTGAGGTTAAAGGGTTAAAGGAGGTGAAGAGGAGATGAAGCAGAAACGCAGCAGCACATTTACAAACTCATCTGTTCTTTCAAAATAAAAGACGTGTTGTAGCGAGCGTGCACGAGGCAGACAGACAGGCCCGGACGCTGCGTGCACGATGAGCACGAATCCAAAGAAAGGCGACGCTGCCGATGACTAAGACACACGTGCATGTCGCATACAAACCAGTGAAGAAGAGCACAGCCTCTAAAGTTCTCCATCTAAATCACGTCAGACCTAAAACGACAGAAACACACGCAGGTCGTCGTTAGCGACGGCTCAATTCATCTTTAAAAAAAAAAAAAATCAGCTCGGACGCGAGCGGCAGAGAGACGAGGAAAAAATGTGCAACGCCTGTTGCTGTAGAGCTCAGCCTGCTGCTACTCACCCTCTTTCTCCATGTGACACTACTACCCATCTTCCCCTGTCTGTCTGTCTGTCTGCCTGCCTGTCTGCCTGTCTGCCTGTCTGTCGGCTCCATCTGTGACACATTTTCTGTCTCTGCTCCCGCTCGGCTCTTTCGTCTCGCTGTATCACACCTCTCTCTCTCTCTGTCTGTATTTTCTTTCTTCCCTCCTCTTCTTGCCTCGCATGCTTCATAGATTGCAGGCTCGAGTCCCTGAGGGCAGAGAAACTGTAGAGCCTCCACCACCACCACCCTCCTCCACCCCTGTAACCCCCACCCTCTCTGCCTGTTAACATACAGCAGTGAAACAGCAGCAGCAGCAGCAGCCGAACCGGGAAAGAGAAATAAATATGATCCATTCATTTCCTCACACAGCTGAAATCACAGGCCGCTGTCTGCAGAGAGGAGAGATAAGGAAAGGCAGAGACGGAGGGAAAGAGAGGAGAACAGAGCGAGAGCAGAGAGAGAGGACGGAAAGACAAGCAGTGATCTTACAGCGTCTCTTTCAAAGCTCCGTTTGACTTCAAAAATCCTCCTCCAGTCGGCAAAGTCCGGTATTGTGTTCCCGTCTCGCTCTCCTCCTGACTGAGAGGCTGACGGGGTTTCATGCAGAAAAAGGGAGGGAACAACAGTGAAAGAGAAGAAGGAGGGAGCGCGAGGGAGAGGGAGAGAGAACGCACAAGTTCAGGGAGCGGTAAAGGAAAGTGGAAGCCTGCTGCTGAGCTCGTCTTGTGTTTTATCTGCTGTAAGCTGCAGAAAAAGGCTCGTGAACAGAGACGGCAGAAGAGATGGAAGAGAGCGAGACAAATGGGGGCCGACGAGGGGGAGGACGGGGTTTCTCTGACGGGCACGGAACGGGCTGAGATCAGCGACAGCAGAAAAAAGTCTCATCACAGACTCGTCCTCCTCGGACTCGTCTGTCTCTCCCGGTCACATGCTGCGCTGTCTCAACACATCACATGAAGCTGCACAGAAATCTCAGCGTCACAAAGCGCCTGTCTTCACTTCCACTTCCTCTGAGCGAGCGAGCGCTAACATCAGAACAGCTAACAGACTATTTATAGACAAAACCTACACTTAGTGTGTGTGTGTGTGTGTGTGTGTGTGTGTGTGTGCTGGGGGGTCACCAGGGAGAGCTCCTGTATGCCTCCTGCTGTATACTGTAACACACTGCTGCACAGCACACACACACACACACACGGTGTCATGATGGATCTACTGTAACTAACTCGCGCTGCAGAAGTGAAGCTGCCCCCCGTACCGAGGCCCCCGCCTCAGCTCCACCTCCACCCGGCCCGGTGGCCCGGGACCGAGCGCGCAGAGTTTAAGTGGAAACAGTGTTTCATCATGAGAGCGCTCCGTGATGCACACATCTGCACGCCGCGGCACGACGCCGAGGGGAGGGGCCAGCTTTAATGTCCGACACTCAGAATTATTCATCTGAGAGTCTGCAGCTGATTAAAGGTTACAAACACAGAACGTGCAACCGCCGCTGAGCGCGCTCAGAGCTCGGCTCTGTGGGTTTCTCACTCTGAAGCAGTGCTTGTTGTGATGGTGGCTCAGCACATGGCTGCAGAGGAAACATCGTCTTGGTTAAGTGAAACTGAACTTTGTACATAATTGGCTGCCGAGCCTGCGTTCTTCCCCTGCGGCTGTATGGTGTTTCCCTTCAGTGGCATCTCTTTCATTAGAGCGGCCCGCAGACTCGCTGCTGCTGCTGCTGCGTGTTTGCTGCTCCGTCGTCTCCATGATTCTTTTAATTCTGCCTTCCTGCCACAGATGAGGTCATCAGAGGGGGAATTTTTAACCATGTGAGTCTGTGCAACACATTTCTAACCTCCCGAAACAAAAGACGACGAGACGTGTTCAGAAGCAGCTGACAGACTGTGCACAGTGTGTGTGTGTGTGTGTGTGTGATCCACCAGGTTCAGAGTGTGTGGTGTTTCCTCAGGGAAAGCTAGGAGGCTGTACAGTTATCTCCTGTGGTGTCACTCTGAACTATACAACCTACTACCTCAACCTGCGGAGCACGTTACAAACTGTCACAGCATCTGGACTCAGTGAAGCGTTCACCAGCACCGACCCAATGGCCTCGTTCGGCACTGATCACGTGACGGGCCCGACCCTCCCACTTTGGGTGGGGTCGCTGCGTAAAGCGGAGGCACGTGGGAGAAGTTTGGTCGTCGTGGAAACACAGGTAAGGACAGAAATGACAGACGGTCTCACCTCTCCAGTCAGAACCTGTTACCTCAGAGATCATGACACGCCGAGCGCGGAGCTGAGGCTGCGTTTGCCAGGGAGACACATACCTATAGACACGAGCTTGTGCAGCCAGTCACCACAAGTTCGGATCTACGGGTTTGTGGCAGCTGGCGTCAAGACGAGACCAGAAAAAACTGCAGACTGCAGCCGCACGACAACCAGGAGAAGCAGCGCTCGCCTGTCCGACAGAAATCTGATTTCTCTGATATTAAAGCAGGCCGGAGCACATGACGCGGCGTCTGTGTGACCTGATGATCAACATTCTTCTGAGGTCAACATTTATTTTTCAAATGTCAGAAAAATTCAGCGTGACGACGTGAGACGACGTCAGATGAAATAAAATCTGTCTTCACAAATGAAAAAACATTTAAAATTAAAAAACATTTTAGGAAAAACTAAATTATTAAAGTGAAACAACGACTGGAGGCAAAAATTCAAAATGAAATCAAATCAAAGTAAATCTGAATTTTCAAAAGAAAAGCGCCGCTTAAAAAAACCTTGATCATTTATCGGATGAATAAAATCATGCATTCACGTCAGCGGATTCTAAACTACGGACAAATATTAAAGTCAAATAAATCGCCAACATACCAGCTGCACACGCAGCCTCTCATCAGACGGAGTCAGGCTGGAGGAGGCGAGCAGGCCGGCTTCAGCTCAAACCTTTAAAAAACAGAAACACAGATCATCACACGCTGACCGTGAACACAACACACACACACACAAACACGTGGTGATCCGAGCACACACCTTAAAACACAGAAAAGACTAAAAAACTACAAGCACCACAACAACGATGGAAAAACATGAAATAAGAAGCCAAAGTAAGACGAGCTGCTCCCCTCGGTCTCCCCGTTACGCCCTCCTAACCCGCTGTCCGGTGCCCGCTTTTTCCGCCGTACAAAAACCTCAAAATCGCCTTTAAAAAAGGTACGGCAAGAGAGAAATGGCAAAAGGTTGAATGCGGTAAGATCTGGATGAGGAGGAGTCGCAGCAGCGCAGGGCTGGCTACAGAAAAAGTGTTTGTGACCGAGCAAAGGAAGGGTGGTGTTTTCTTTTTTTTTTTTTGGTGCTTCATTCTGCTTGGCTTTTTTGGATCCCAGCAGGATCCTTGGCTGCATCTCCTGTCTCTTCTTAGAGCTGCCAAAAATTTGGACATATCCCTTTGTCTTACACTCTGTTGCATAAAATCAAATTGAGAGATGAGAAAAGATAATAATTTAAAACGAGACAAGGAAAAAGGGGGGAAAGAAAGGAAGGAAGGAGCCGGCCAACAAAAAGTGGAGCGCAAGTTATTAAAGAAAAGGACACAGCATGAGTGAGAGGAGAGGAGACGAGAGAGGAGAGAGGAGAGAGGAGGCTTAGCAGCTGAATGCAAGAAACAAAAATTCATTTAAAAAAAGAAAAAAAAAGATTTCGCGTCTGAATTTTTGTCATGTTATCTCCAAAGAAGTGCGAGCTGCAAAATGTTTCTTCTGTGCTGCCACAAACAGCAGCCGAAGCCTTTTTCCAAAGCTATGCCACGTAGTGAGAGAGGGAGAGAGAGAGAAGCAGCAGCCACTTTTTCCTCTCTCCAAAATGGCTGAGGGCCGGGAGAAGCAGCTCCGAGCGGAGCAGAGAGGAAGAGCGCTGCTGCCCCCCGTCCCGCTCAGGGGAGGGCTGAGGCGATTCAGGCAGAGCATCTCTCCCTCTTTCCCCTCTCCTCTCCTCTCTCCTGCCCTTTGTCCCGTCTTTCAGCCCGGACGAATGGCGTACAGCTGTGTTGTGGGTCCATGAGAAACTGGACTTGGCCCGCCGTGCAGGGAAGGCTGCGACTGAACCAGTGAGGCTCGTACGGCTTATTGTGTCTCCCACATCTGATGCTGCACACTGTTGTTAACGTGAGTCACTCCGTGTTTCACATTTATACAATTAAAACAGGCAGAACTCTGATTTCATCTGTGACCGCGATCATCATAGATCCACATATTTAAAGAATATTTACAGCTGCTTAATATTCAGAATATCAACGTGTGTGTGTGTGTGTGTTTTCATTTTATTTCTAACCTCCTGATTAAATGAAGGAGTGAGAGTGAGATTATTTTATATGAGCACATCCTGGTTTTTCCCATTTTAAAGGGCGGGGAAGTCCACGCTCACACACAGCAACAGGCTCTGTCTCACAGTGCACGGCTTGTTCTTTGGAGAATACACACTCGTGTGTGTGTGTGTGCGTGTGTGTTTACTGTTTTCGTTTGTAAAATATTTCCAGCCTTCATCTGAGCAGATGAGCTAACCTGCACACACTGATGACCGATCAGTGTCGACCTCCAGCAGGGCGTCGTCTGATGCGACCCCGATGACCTCTGCAGGACGATAATCAGATCTGTGTGTGTGTGTGTGTGTGTGTGTGTATGTGTGTGTTGAGTTCACTGAACGCTCCTCCTTGATGCACGGCGTGCTGATGGGCTGCTCCGCGCTCACCACTTGAATCTAAATGAACAGATTTAACAGATTTGACTTTCAGGATTTTGCCAAGACGTCTGTCACAAAAAAAAAGAACGACTCCAAAAACAAGAAGGTCGAAGAGACGGCAGAGCGACTGACACGGGCCTGACCCCAAAACCAGAACAAGGTGACCCGTTAAACAGACCCGAGACACTGAGCGACGAGTTCAGTTCAGAAACTTTGTGACAGATCTGTTGCTGCAGTGTCGGGCGTAGGTTCTGGCACACAGACAGGGTGGTGACTCCACCCATCAGGAAAGCTGGAAATCCACCTTCAATAAACGACGATAATCTGACGCTCGGAGTACGACGACGTCTCAAACATCCGTCAGGACTCGTCACCTTTTTCTACCTCGGCTGTCTCTGCTCGCCTCGAAGGGCTGTGCTGTCCTCCAACCACACCTTCATCCTCACACACCTGTACACTGTAAAGCAAGTAAGATAACTCCTCTGCACCATCAGGTCCATTATTACCCAGAACTTACCAGGTACTAAATGTTGATTTCAGAGCCGAGCTTTAAACTCAAAGTACACTTGAAATTATTTTTCTGGATCACATGCAGATTATTTTCTCAAAAAATCTGCAAATAAAAAAAAGAAACGGTCCAGAACCAGAATGTGAATGTTTTCTAATGTCGTTCGGACCTCTCTGCAGTTCTGGGCTCGCCGGCCGATCGTGGAAACAAACAGATCAAATAAATACAAAAAATATGATGAGCTCGCGTTCTCTGACCACAGGTCCACTTCCTCTTCCTGTCTGTGTACGCCAAGAAACCGACGACAGCGCTGCTCATGTTCTTCAACAGAACCATCTGATTTAAAACCAGAACCAGAACCAGTACTGTGTACTGTACATGACATTAATGCTGATGAATGGCTGCTTTGGTATTTCTCTGTTTGTGTTCAGTCGGAGCTGCAGGAAGTTTGAACTACCTGTAAATGTGTCACTGTCCTGGTCGTTACCTGGACGGAGTGACCCGTAGGCTGCAGCCTCCTGCAGACGGACCTCGGTCCAGCCTCCTGCAGACGGACCTCGGTCCGGCGCCCTGCAGACGGACCTCGGTCCAGCGTCCTGCAGACGGACCTCGGTCCAGCGTCCTGCAGACGGACCTCGGTCCTGCTCGCTGACCGCAGACGCGCGGTCAGGGTCGGTGTATGAAGCCTGTCAGCAGTGTGTCACGTCGTGTGCGTGAGGACAGGATGGTGAATGAGCAGACCGGATCAGAGCGTCTTTGTTCCCGAGCCGGCAGCTGTTTGTTACTGTACATTTTCATTCAGGTGTGCTCGTACATCCTTGCTGCTTAATGTTTCAGTCCATTCTTACCCCTCTCCACCCTCTCCACCCTCCCTCCGTCATCTCACCCATCTCTTGCAGTTGCTTGTCCCTCGCTGTTCCCTCCTCTCGCTCCCCCCATCAAATATTCTGCTCACGCACAACTGCGGCACCCTTTCTCCAGTCCTCCCCATTAATCCACACCACAGACATCTTGGCCCACTGTCTCGTCTCTCTCTCTGTCTCTCTCTCTGTCTCTCTCTCTGTCTCTCTCTCTGTCTCTCTCGACAACGCGCAAACTCAAAACTCTCAAAGTCTGACGGTGCCTCAGCGTTTTTCACAGGCCGTGAGGCCGCAGCACTGAACATGCCTTTCACCGTACACGGCAGTAAATCACACGCACTGCAGCGTGCACGCCAAAGGAAAGGTCATATGAGGATAAGGGCACTCCTCCACACACACACACACACACACACACACATGCATGCATGCAGAGTATATAACCTGTATGTTCAGCCATGCAGCACAATCGGGCCGGCTCTGGATGCTTTTTAAAGACGCTGGCTTCGAGTCAGAAAACAGATAAAACTTCAGCCGGGCTCCGAGTTCATGAAGTGAAAATCTGACACATTTAAATAAATTCATTTGAAATGATTTGACTGAAACTTGAGAACTGTTCTCCGTCGTCGTTATCTGAATCTCCACAGTAACTTTACTAATCACGGCCGGACCGTGCAGTGTTTGACAGCAGAGCAGGATTATGTTCATCAGGCAGAGACAAAGTGAAACTATCCGTTCTGGGTGGCACACGGCGTCTTGAGGAACAGCACAATGACATAGCAGGGGTAAGGCTGCAGGAAGGAGAATACCATCTAATTACTGTATTAATTACTTCATTTCTATTCATCTGCAGGATCCACTGGCTTGTTCTAATCACTTTAAGAATGCAGCCAAATGCTCAATATTAACACGTCTTCCATGACAGGATGAAGAAGAGCCTCACAGGCAAATGAAAGCGTCATCAGACTTGCAAAAGACGCAGCTCAACATCTGGAAAGAGCTTTTCTTTCTCTCTTTGTGAGGAGCGCTTGTTTTGTACTTAAATGTTGGCACAGAGGCAAAATGCAGACGGGTGGAAAGAGTTCCACGATGAGGACGATGAGTTTACATTCCTTATCTGAAACAAGGATCCAGTGAAATTTTCCAGCAGTGGTTCAAACTAGCCCACCGTGCCTCATCAGCCACCCTCCTCTCCTGCCATTTCAGAGCCTTGTTCCTTCCCCTCCTTTCCTCCCCTCCTCTCCTCCTCCCCTCCCTCCTCTCTCTCTCCCATTCATTCAGTTTAATTTTGAACTCTGCACTGGTAGACAGGCAGAGAGGGTAGCTCCATGGTTACCTGGCACCAGGCCATCTCATTACACTGCCAATTGATTCTGGCCTGCCGCCATGTCCGCTGCCTTCCTCCCTCCACGCCCCCCGCACCATCCACCATCCACCATCCACCATCTCTGCACCCCAGACTGTCTGCAGCGAGCAGAGATTTCAGAACACACAGAAAGGAACGAGGCTTCGCTCGGCGTAAAACCTGCAACGCTCAAGCCATCAAACGGCAACGAGTCCAACATTTACACACATTTATACTGTCACCTCATTAAAAATCAAATATGCATCCTGGTCAGGTAAATAAGAATTTTTGTCTGAGTGAAAACATTTTTTAAAAATAAAAATGAGTCAAACATGTTTGAGGTGAACTGCACCCTCAGATCAAGAGTAACTATAATTTATAAATTATTTCTCTATGAATAAATATGACTGAATTATTGTTTTGTGTCTGTTTGATTTCAGTTGGAATTTATCATTTGAATTTTTAGTTTGTCAGGTGAAACACGTGAAACCAAAAACATGACGTGAACACACACACCATGGCAGCTCATCATGTTTGCATCGTGCAAATTATGATTCAAAGTATTAACGGTCGAGTGTGTCTGATTTTTATATCATTCATATTTAATCACCTGAAAATCTGACTCATGTTTTTGTCCGACGCCACAGGTCCTCCTCCACGGAGCCTGAACGAAGAGTGCAGTACAGTACAGTGCAGTACAGTATAGTGCAGGATAGTATAGTACAGTACAGTGCAGTACAGTACAGTGCAGTACAGTATAGTGCAGTACAGTGCAGTACAGTGCAGGATAGTACAGTGCAGTACAGTGCAGTGCAGTACAGTGCAGGATAGTATAGTACAGTACAGTGCAGTGCAGTACAGTACAGTGCAGTACAGTGCAGTACAGTGCAGGATAGTACAGTGCAGTGCAGTACAGTGCAGTGCAGTACAGTGCAGGATAGTATAGTACAGTACAGTGCAGTGCAGTACAGTACTGTGTATTACAGTACAGTATAGTACAGTACAGTGCAGTGCAGTACAGTATAGTACTGTGCAGTATAGTACAGTACAGTGTAGTGCAGTACAGTGCAGTGCAGGATAGTATAGTGCAGTACAGTACAGTGCAGTGCAGTATAGTAGAGTGCAATGCAGTGCAGTGCAGTGCAGTATAGTAGAGTGCAGTACAGTACAGTGCAGTATAGTATAGTGCAGTACAGTGCAGTATAGTAGAGTGCAGTACAGTACAGTGCAGTGCAGTGCAGTACAGTACTGTGTATTACAGTACAGGGATGCTGCAGACTATAATGAATCAAGAGCTAACGGAGGGACACAGCATGTGGGGATGTTGTGAGTCGCCGTACTTCCTCACAGTGAGGCCAGTTGGGCTGCACTCTGCATTAAACCATGAGACGCCTCTGAATCCTCCACACTGAACACTGAAGCGTGAGTGAGATGCTCATTTGGACTCACAACGTCCATCTGTGACACACTGAGTATCAGTTACAGTCAGTTTTCAGTAAAGTTGGACGTTGGCGCCATCAGTCGCACAGAGGAAGTGACCACGTTCCCTCGAGGCGTCTCTCTGTTTGTCTCACAGATTTTCAAACGCCGTCTGTTATCAGCGACCCTTCGTTTGGTTTCAGCCTCAGACTTTCATACCACAGCAGGTTCAAACAGAGTCTGTGCAGGGCGTTCCGAACATCTACAGTGTGCTTCAAATCATTTAGCGTAGCCCGGAGCCGAGTAAGTCGGATCGATGTGTAATGAGTCATCTCGCCCTGTGAGACTCTCAGTGTATGGGCGGATCAGCTCAGACTTCATCTTACACAGCATCTGTTTACAGTAGGTGTGACTCCTTCTGCCGCTGCTGCCAGATGCCGGGGTCGTGACCTCGGGGTCACTGGGGATTTGAAGGGATCAGGAGTCAGAGGGATCGTAACGCCAGATGACAGTCTGCCTTCAGTATCCCACAATGCAACAGCCATCCACTCACACTGCAGTAAAATGTGAAAGGCTGAACGTGATGTTTCTGTATCACCGAGACGTTCTTCTAATTTATACAAAGAAGGCTGTAACCTGCACACAATGTCTGACTGCTCACGGAAATGAATGTCCAATGCACCCCTATCGGGTTTTTACTACACCGGGCCAACACCGGCTCCATGAGCCCGCCTCCACTCCAGAATCCAGCTCCCTCCTTTTGCTTAGTTTGGTGACGAGGTCGGAGCCTGAATAAAGTCGACACAGGCCTGTGCAATACGAACGCGTGCACATGGATCCAAGCAGAATAAATCTTCTGCCTGAACTCTCTCTGAACAGATCGAATGTTTCTGTTCATCAGCGTAAAATACAGACGAACGCAAGAAAGTTCAATATGACGCTGCTGCCCGCAGTCACATGATCCTCCTGATCCTTCCTCGGCCGACATTTTCTCGATGCTGCTGTCCCCTCCCCTTCACCAACCGAGACAAAATGGCGTCAAGTGCCCAACAAGTGTTCAGCTTCACGTTGACTTTACACTGAACTGACACGCTGATGGACTCACACAGAAAGAGGAAGTGTGGAAGGACGACGGCCACAAACCTCTTTAACCAGCAACCCGACCAACAGCCAGACTGAGGCGTTAACGAGGAGTCACGGAGACTCACGGAGTTACTACAGATGATGATATCATGTAATAAGAAATAATCTGTTGTGCTCGTTCACATGAATTATTTCAGAGAAGCTCAGCTCAGTCACAGAAATAGTGTGACGTTATCAGGACGAGACTCAGATCTATTTGATTTACATTTTACTATAAACTGAAAATCATCTGAACGTTTAGGCTGAACATGTTCGCTTCATATTCAGCTTCATTCACACCTGCACACATTTTATTAAAGAAATGTTTTCACCTTCCGATCAATGAAGAGCACGTTACATCTGCTGCGTTGTTAGATTTTTGAGCTGCAGACGTGACGTCCAGCACAGAGGAAGACGACAAATCAGGAGCTCCGAGTGTTTCACGATAAAATATGAAGCTCGTGCCTCCAAATATCTGGACCAGCTCATCATCATCCTCTCCTGTAAATCTACTGTATGAAACTTAAAGTCTCATTTATTATTAAGAATAATCATTAATCAATAAACTCATCGCTCACATCATCAGGACGTCTGCTGCTCACTCATCTTCAGGACACACACATCAATTTCATACTAGCAGGTGGCATCCATCCATCCACCCATCATCCACCCATCATCCACCCATCATCCCCCTTAAAACAGACAGATGCTGCAGGTCGGGCTCTACGTGACATTAAAATGAATCCACATTTCAAACACAAACTGGATTCAGACAAATCATCACGGAGCTCGTCTTTCCATCGAGCCAGCTCCGTGATTCAAACACTGAGGAGGTTCTGATAAGCTGCATGAAATAAATCAAATATGACACACACACACACACACACACACACCGTTCGTATACTGTGTTCATTACATGTCGGAGTTCGTCAGTAAAGGAGAGTCAGTGAGCAGATTTTCCAGTGCGAGTCTGTCTCTCCACAAACCGAGGATCGGATCGGAGATGGGCCTCCCCACTTCGGGGCCCCTTTCCTGTACATGCACACGGGTTGTTTAAGGACACAGTGAACCAGGCTACCCGATCTAGGGAAGGGGCCAGGCAGGGGGAACAGTGACGGGACGGCCAAGTGGAAGAAACTCTCATGGAATCCTAAGAGCTCGAGCTGCTGGCTTAATGCTGGAGGGAGCCGAGAGCGAGCCACGGGATTGGCTGATGTAAGAGAGAGAGGGCGGAGCTCTGCTTCCTTCAGCAGGAGGAGAGTCAGAGAGATTTATGGAGTCCGCCAGGAGCGAGGGGAGAAAAAAGAGAATAAAGGTGGTGTGCAAGTGTCTTCAAATGTGGCATTTTTTTACAGTGAAGTTCATCTTTGTTCTCCACACTCAGGCTCAGAGCGGCGCCAGTTCTGGTCGGTGCAGGTTTAGATGACGGCCCATCACACCTGAATTCTTGAGGGAACGGGAGCTGCCACACAGGCCGTCTCCCATTCCCCCCCTTCTCTGTTTTCCTCCCCTTGTTACCTTGTCTCCCCCTCTCCTGTGTCCCTCTCCTCTCCTTCTGTTGCTCCCCTTTCTGTGTGAGTGTGTCTGGGTCCTGCTGGAGAGGCTTTGTCTGTGAACACTGGAGCCCCGCACCGACCCACGGGGGCCAGATCCATGAATACCCACACTGTGAGAGCCGCTCTTTCTCTTCACACCACTTTCTCTACTGGAATGCCTGAGCAGTGAGGTAAGGAAGACGTGCACGCACACACACACACACACACACACATGCATACAGTACCAACACACACATTTTCTCACTTTCTCTGCCTCACACACGCGTGCACACACACACACACACCCAACACTTTACACACAAACTGAGTGAGTCATGCGGTGATGAAAAGCCAGTGTTTTGTGTGTGAACCCTCTCACCCTGGACTCACATCCTGAGAGCCTTTCTCCTCCATCAGTCCCTGCCAAGCTCTCCCTCTAATTAAAGACCATCGGGTCCAATAGCATGAGCCCAGCCCCCCCAGACCATGCCCCATCCCCGGCCCACAGAGGTCCTGAGCGGAGTAGAGTCTATGTGGAATGTGAATGACTGTGGTGATTAACAACTTCTCAGGGTTTCTAATTCCCCAGTTAATGGTGCGCTTGGCCACAAGACTCATGCCAGCTCCAGAGAGGCCGGCAGCCAGGCCGCTCGCTTCATCAGGACAAAAATACAGTTACATTTTATTCAATTTTTACCAGTTTAACAAATGTGCTTCTGCCGTGAGTTAAGTGCGATCATGCCGTCTGACTAAATATAGTGACAGTGTGTCTGCACCTGTGTCGGTGAGGAAGACTTCTGACTGCAGCTCAGCTCTGCGGTCCACACGGGACATCATGATCATCGACCGCTCTGATTACAGCGTTACAACCGAGACACGACGCTCACATGATTATAACATTCGATATTCATGCTCGGTGACAGGCGTGCTCCCGTATGAGCACGTATCTGCACGGATACGATGATTTTAGAGACATTCGTTCGCTCTGCTGTCATTTTTCTTCATGACATGGAGCCGCCGCCATGACTCCGCCATGTGCTGTCAGAGAAACATGCCTGCACCAATAAAATGAATCAGTCAGGGCGGCGTTCAGCTCAGCTGGTGGAGCCGCCGCCCGTGTGTGAAGGCTCAGTCCTCGCTGTGGAAGCCGAGGGTTCGAATCCCACCTGCACGTCTTTCCCCGTCTCTCTCTCTCTCCACATTCCTGTCACTCTTCGGCTGTCTGTCAAAATAAAGCCAAAAAATAATATAAAGAAATGAATCAATCACTCAGAGGTCCAAACCTGGCAGGTAAACCACCTGAGCAGGCTGCTGTGTTCACCACCACCAACCATCAGAGGCAGGATGTGACGTAAGCAGAGCTGGTGAGCTGCCACATATTTATATTTTCATATTGTATTTATTTCATTAAATAGCGGGCTGGGCTCGGTATCAGAGGAGCGGGACATCCGTCTGCTGTTGACTGACAGGCCTCTCCGCCTCTCACGGTCCGTCTGAGTGCTTTACTTGTCACAGCCCCTTCGTCAAACCTCCTCCTGAGTCCTGAGGCTGATGTCACGGACACGGCGTCCCTGCAGCGCCGCCGGTCTGTGCCGACGCCTTTCACCTCTGACAAGCTCCCCTTCTTCATCCCGGACGGCGCTCGGCTGGAAGCTGACTCATTTTAACAAACAAGCAGCGAAACATTACACAGACATCGGCAGACTGTTACACATGTCTGCTGCGGACGGCCAATCATCTGAGGCTACGGCAGACGGAGTCCGTGCAGTGCAGCGAGTAACAGTCACTGACTGACAGGTAAACCTGGGACTGACCAATGAACAGCACAGATAAACACCTCAGAGCTGATGACAGCAAAGACCTCCACATCCGTCACCGAAGAGATGGAGCCATGACAGCAGCGCTCTCATGTTTTATCATTGATTAGCATCATATCATTGATTTTCTGTCCACACGAGCCGGCTGGGCTTCAGATTCTGCCCTGTGATTGGCTGATCGGTTCGTTTACACACGGTGGATGATTCTGATTCATAATCAGTTTAACGAAGCTAAAACTGCTGCCAAAAACACAGACGCTACTGCACACACACACACACACAGACCGGACTGTTAATCACAGTAACATTTTAGAAACACGATTAAAAATCTAATCCGATCAATAAAACTGATGAAGCTGCTGCAGGTCTCAGAACAGCTGCTGTCCAAACAGAACAACTCAGACGGTTCTGTTGGGTGTGCCGGTCCGATGCCGTCTGAGACATGACTCAAAAAAAAAAAAAAAATTATGAGCAAGCGAAATCCTCAATCAACTAACTCCAGCGTGTGTGTGTGTGTGCAGACACTGTGGTTTCCTGTACTATTCTGTGTGTTTGTCTGATGACTCAGCTCCACTTTCACTTGTGGTGAGCACACGAAACAAAACTGGTCATTCAGCCGTATTTCCAACAACTCGACTCATCCTGAATCATATCCTCAACCACACACACACACACACACACACAATAAGGGGAAATCAATCACATCTCTTTGTCATCGTGTTGTGCAGCGGTGAGGGTGTGAGGCAGTGGACACACACACACACACACACACACAGACACACAGACACACAATCCTGAAGATTCAACTGATGCAGAGAAAAAGCGTCGTCATAATTCAAGTTAAATATCATTCATGTGTCCTGATACTGACTGCAGTGTGTGTGTGTGTGTGTGTGTGTGTGTGAGGAAACATTCCTGTCATGCTTGGTAAAAAAACAAAAAACAGGAAGAATGTGAGCGATGCGTCTGCCTGAACATGGAAACATCAGTGATTCAGACGGACAGAGGGGCTGATCAGTGAACGCAGATGATGACGGTCGATAATTATTATCAAGTTATCAATAATTATGGACCTACACACACAAAGCCTGTTCACGCTCCGGCCACGCCAGCTCCGTCCTCTCCTCACATCAGCTGAGCAACATGTCGACAGTTAACTGATGTCTGACATGAATTATTACTTTAAACAACCACGAGGACAGAAAATCAAATACAGAACAGAGCCCGACAGAGAGCCTCAGAGCCACCTGTAGCTTCTCTTCTACACGCTTGTCGGGGGGCGTGGTGAGGTGAGGGGTGTTCAGATGGCTCACAGCTTTAACAGGCCTGGATTATATTTTGACGTCTCGCAGTGGAAGCTGGGATGTTTTTGCTGTGACATTTTACTGAAACATGATCAGACTGTCAGTGACAGGGCTGAAATCAACCAGGAAATCACCAGGACCGACCCGCAGATCGCTGACACGCACTGACCGTGCACCCGTCATGAATATTTAGCTCACAGCCTCTATAGTGTGAACATGCAGTTTACCTTCAGGCCGGAGGTCTGGAGCGTGACATGCATGCAGCTGCTGGAGGCGCTCTGATCACATGACCTGAGTCTGCACATGATGACTTCATGATGCTGTGATGATGCTGGTGTCACGTTACGTTAAATATTCAGTCCAGACGCTCAACAACGACACAAAATCTGAATTCTATAAACAGCATCAGCCTCCGTGTCTGTGAGGTGAAACACAAGCTGCAGTTTCTCTAACGTCCACCTGAGGCTGGCTGCAGAAGTGAGTCAGTCTCCATAAGTCCCCATGTTAGACAGCAGAAATAAACATGTTTACAGCCTGGTACAAAAACAGTTTTGGTCTCTGTAGCTAATTTCCCCGTTC